>CM075858.1:98766171-98863671 GCA_037975125.1 Latrodectus hesperus | reverse complement strand
ATAGAGATAATGGTGGAAATGTTCTATGGCTTTGATGATTGCCAGCAATTCCTTCCTGGTTGTACAATAATTTCACTCCGGTTTCGATAGACTTTTCTCCAATAAGCAATGACATATTCTTTATCATCAATTTCCCGCGACAAAACAGCTCCGCTATTTTCGTTGCTGGCATCCGTATCTAAAATGAATAATTTTCCGGGCTGGGGATATGCAAGAACGGGCGAAGATGTCAACACCTCCTTCAGTTGTTTAAAAGATTTCTCACATTCATCTGTCCATAGAAATCTCTATTTAACTTCTGTCAACTTGTGAAGTGGTCTGGCAATACTTGAAAAACCATTAACAAATTTCTTGTAATACGTGCATAGTCCAAGAAAACTTCTTAATTGGTGGACATCTTCTTTACGACTCCAGTCCTTAAATGCAGAGATCTTTTCAGGATCTATTCTTACACCTTCAGCAGAGATAATGTGTCCCAGATAGCTTACTTCACGTCGGAATAAATTACATTTGCTAGGATTCAGCTTCAGGTTGGCCATTTTTAATTTTTCCAGCACTTTTTGAATGTTTCTTAAATGGTCTTCGAATGTGCGCCCTACAATAATGATATCATCCAAATGTACCAAACAGGCTTCGTGGGAAAGTCCTCGTAATATTGTCTCCATCTGGCGCTCAAACGTTGCAGGTGCATTGCAAAGCCCAAATGGCATAACCTTGAACTGCCAAAGTCCTTGTCCTGTGGTGAACGCAGTCTTTTCTCGATCCTCAGGATGTATCTCTACTTGCCAATAACCACTCTTGAGATCCAAAGTCGAAAACCATTGTTTTCCGGATAAAGCATCAAGTGTATCGTCAATCCTAGGAAGAGGATAACTATCTTTTTTAGTGATGTTGTTTAACCGAAGATAGTCAATGCAGAATCGGGTAGAACCATCTTTCTTCCTAATTAAAACAATAGGCGAAGCCCAAGGACTCTCTGATGGCTCAATAATGTCATTCTGCTGTATTTCCATCAGAAGATTATCCACCTCTTCCTGCTTAGCGAATGGCAGTCTTCTCTGATGTTGCTTCATGGGTGGATGATTTCCTGTATTGATTCGGTGCTGCGTTATTTTTGGTTCGCCCAACATCATCTGATTTCTTGGAAAAGAGATCTCCAAATTCTAATAATAGATTTCTTGCAGCATTCCTGTGTTTATCATCTAACTCTGCTCTCTGAAGAAGTTTATTAATTAGTGTGTCAGGAGGCTCAGATAGTGTGGCTTCACAATTTCGGTTAATACAGGTCACTGTAGTGCAAGTCGCCAGCACTTCTCCTTCTTTTATTAGTTTTACCTTATTGCATAGATTAGCAACTCATACCAGAATTACATTTCGTGAAAGGTCGACGAGTGAAGAAGCCACTAGTACTCCTTTAACGCTATTGTCAGAATCTGGATATCCAGTCAATCCATAATGAAAATTATCTTCTGAAAGAGCTCCGGAAACTATTGTCTCAGTTCTTGGTGGTAATGTTGTTTCAATCTTTGCAGTTATATTATGGACTGTTTTAATATCTGAATATTTTGTCTTAAAAATCGCTATGTCTTCAGAACATGAGTGTAGTTCATTATTTTTAAAATCTAACTTGAAATGGTTTTCTTTGAGGAAATCCAATCTGAGAATAAATTTGTCATTTATATCAGCGACATATGCCATATGATGGTACACGGCATTACCAAATGCAATGTTTAGATTGACTTTTCCATGCACTTTAATCTTATCACCTGTCATAGTTTGGAGAGTAATGCAGTGCGACGTCCAGGTGAGTTTCTCACCAAGTTCGCGAGCCAAATTTGCCCTAATGATAGTTACGTTGGCTCCAGTATCGATTATCATTCTTCAGGGAAGTTTGTTGACATGTCCCATAATCAAAAGTCCGTGGTCGCCGCTACTTACGGAAGAAATGTGAAACAATTTGAAATGGGGCTTCTGACTCTGGACATCTTCGCCCCGCGAGATGGCCACATATTAGTTTCCCTGCTTTGGTGGAAGATCATTTCCACCATCTTTTTGTTTCGGGCAGTCTCTATGGACGTGTCCGACTGCACCGCAAGTCCAACACTGAATTTTTGGGTTTCTGCCACCTTTACTGAATTTTAAGTTGCGGAATTTTCGAACCACTAGGTATCTTATGTTCTGCAACTCTGCTTCCTAAGATACTGTTGCAGAATACTTGGAAATTGAAATTATCATGGGATTCACCTCTGCCAGATGATGTTGTGAAACCCTTTCTTAAATGGTGGAGTGAAGTGGGTAGACTGGCGCACATAGAAATCCCGCGTTATTTTGAAATTAATGATACCACTCAGATGCACGTGTTTGTTGATGCTTGTAAAGAGGCATATGCAACTTGCATATTTCTGAGATCAGACACTTCCCAAGGTGTAAGGGTTGTGCTTATCAGAGCAAAATCTAGAGTGGCCCCCTTAAAGCAAATTACTATCCGTAGGTTAGAACTCATGGCATGCTGTATAGGTGCTAGGTTAGCACATTCGGTGCAGCAAGCACTTAACATTACAGAAATGGAAACCATTTTTTGGAGCGATTCCATGGTTGCTTTATATTGGTTAAGACATAAAGGGGGTTGGTCAGTTTTCGTTTCGAATGGAATTAAAGAAATAAAAACGTTTTTTCCTGATAGCGAATGGCGACATGTGCCAGGGAAAATTAATCCTGCTGATTTAATCTCTCGAGGGTGTTCACCTAGTTATTTGGTTGAGTCACACTGGTGGATAGGGCCTTCATGGTTAGTTGAGTCTCCAGACGCATGGCCCATTTCCGAACTAAATAATTGCGAAACTTCCGAAATTACTTCAGAAAGAAAAAGAGTTAGAGTATGTAATCTAAATGTGACAGAGAAAAATGTACCTTGGTACGCTGAGAAATTTTCCAAATTTCATTCGATCATAAGATTAGTGGCTTGGGTTCTACGATTTGTTAACAATGCAAGAAGTAGTGTTAATCAGAGAAAAGTGGGGGAATTAAGCCTAGAGAATGCTGAGATCCGACTAATTCATTCTGTACAAACTCAAAGTTTTCCAGATGAAAAGTCAATACCAAACTTGTGTGTACTTAAAGATGGCAACAGCATCTTCTGTGTTAAGACTCGAATTACTGAATGTATTGATGCTCCTCACTTTCTATCACCATATTCGGAATGCTCTATAAGTCTTTGAGTAAAGATACAATTGTTAGGCAGTAGGATTGGGATTCGAACCCAATCCTACTGCCTAACAATTGTATCTTTACTCAAAGACTTATAGAGCATTTTCACACTACGAATTATCATGCTGGTACACAGTTACTTCTCAGCATAATTCGTGAAAAATATTGGATACTAGGTGGAAGGAAAGCTACTAGAAAAATATGGAATGCTTGTGTTAGATGCCAGCGATTTAAAAGTAAATCTCCAATGACTGATCCAGTTTCCCTACCTGCTAATAGAGTTGAAGATGCCACCGTATTGGAAGTGGTAGGAATAGATTTGGCTGGTCCCTTGTACATAAAAGGTGGTAGTAAAGTATGGATTGTCCTCTATACTTGTGCTCTATTCCGTGCTGTCCATCTTGAATTGGTGTCTTCACTCTCTTCTGACACCTTTTTATTGTCTTTTCGTCGTTTTGTGGCTAGAAGAGGAGGACCTCAAGTAATATATTCAGACAACGGCACAAGTTCTAGAGGAGCATATAACGAATTAGCTGCCATCGGTTGGAACGAAGTTTCCTGTTATGCAGAAATACAATGCATAGCGTGGAAATTTATACCCCCCACAGCTGCCTGGTGGGATGGTTTCTGGGAGAGGCTTGTGAGGACAGTGAAGGAGCTTCTTTGAAGATCTTTGGGAAAAGCAATATTTACGTATGAAGAACTAATGACAATCTTATGTGAGTGCAAAAAAGTTGTTAACTCCCGTCCATTGACATATCTATCCGAAGACATGCAAGATCTCACACCTATTACTCCCGCAATGTTTCTGATTGACAGATCAATTATCGACGATAAAGATTTAGATATGCGAGATGCCAACCACTACCGCAAGCGATTAAGATTTCTATCCAAAGTGATCGTGGCACTGAGAAAGAGATTTAGGAACGAATATTTGGGTCTGTTGATTCAACAACAAAGACAAAATCCTCAGTCGTATAACATTCGTCCTGGTGATTTCGTCTTGATTGGGGACGATGTGAGAAAACGCCTTTAGCACGGTTGTTGGAGCTAATTCCGGGTAAGGATGGACAAGTAAGAACTATCAAATTAAAAACCCAGTCTTCTACAATAGTGCGTCCAATGTAGCATGTGTTTCTGCTCGAAGTCAGTGGAGATGACTTGGAGAGCTTGCCACTGCAGAGTATTCAACAGATTGAATCTGTGAAATCGCAGAGTCCGTCTTCAGAGGTCACACAACCTCAAGTTACCAGGTGTGGTCGTGCCATAAGAAGACCTAAAAAACTGAACCTAGTGACTGTAACTGATGTTTATGAGTAGCTATCCAGCTCCTCAAAAAGGGGGGAGGATGTTGCGAATGGCAGTACCTCACCCATCAATCATGTGCCGTGCGCATCCTGCACGAGCTGACGTTATATGTTTATATTTCTTTTCTCTTCAGTGGACCGTGTAACCTTTGTCCATGTAGTTTGTAATGTTCTGTGTGCTTTATTAAATGTTAGTTTCATTTCACATTCTGAGTTTTATTCAGTAAAATTAATTAATCTGTCGAAATACGACATCGGGTAGATGTCAGTCCTGCTTAAACTTTTTTGAGTTGTTTCATTACAGAGCGTAACGTTACAGTCAGTGACAAATCAGTCAATGTTAACTTTTATTGTATAAAACACTGAGACACTTTATAATATTTATTGTAGATTATTGGTAACTGTAAATAAGTTATCTTGTAATCTACATTACTTCCTTGAAGCAAAACTAATAATGCAGTTGAACAGTCCCAAGCAATGTTATTAATTTAAATATTTTGTGGGGTGTATAAAACTGGGTAACCATACAAAATAATAAGTCCTTATCTATACACTTTATAATCATTACTGCCGAGCTGGCTGCTGAATGTGTTGTTTCATATGGATTTATTGGAAATCATTCAATATAAATAAAGACAGTTCACCACATTGCAAGGGGGTGCAGAAAATACAATTAACCCCTTAACTGTGACATATATTTCAGAAAAATGGACTAAAAATGGAAAATTTTTTTTGACTGTTTAATTTTATTCTTTATATTATTATAAGAGTTAGAAAATGCTTTTTTATAAAAATAAAGTTTTAAATACAATAACTACTACATATATAATTTTTACATACACATAAAACATTGATAACACATACATGTTATTCATATTGAACAAATTAAACGAAGTTTTGGAGCTAAATATAACTAGTATAATATAAAAACATAACAATATGATTTTCAATACATAAATTTTACAGTATAGGTATATCCCAAAACAAGGTACTGCTCAAAAGCCTATTGCACTTTTTACAATAAACTCTTGTCTCGTGACTTATTCTCTTCCCTTGTTCATCGGGTTTTACGACAGCATATAAAACACTGCCTGGTTGGAGTAGAGTTTTTTCCCCATTAATGGGATGTGTTCTGGAAAATGACGACCTGTGAGGCGCAGTAAGCTTACAC
Source organism: Latrodectus hesperus (assembly GCA_037975125.1). NCBI lineage: Eukaryota > Metazoa > Arthropoda > Arachnida > Araneae > Theridiidae > Latrodectus > Latrodectus hesperus. The sequence continues at coordinate 98,857,986 of CM075858.1, read as the reverse complement.
TAGGATGCCCTGGTCCTGGTAGTTGAACATTTGGTTTATTTAGTTCAACAATTGATTTTCTGAAGTTCATATTTTTCACACCTCCTGCTGAAGTATGCAAAATAAAGGAGTTATTTATATAACGCCTGGTGTTGGAGATGGAAAAATATTTTCTAGTAATATTTTTTACCTCCTTTTCTAGCAACTGGGAAGTCTGTAAGATGTTGATCGACTTTAACATCACCTCCCATAGTGTTGTTGTAGTCATGGACTACCTTCAGAACCAAAATTGGAATTGGTAAAAAACTAGGACCACTTGTGTCATTTATTAGGAAAATAAGGAATTAAGTCTCCTAAAGTAGAAACGAACTCAGCTCGGACATCAAAAAATATTAACGTTAATTTTTCTTCTGCCCGAACAGAATTCAGGCAACACTGGCAAGGGGTTAAACAATTTTAAAAAAAACAATGAACAATTGAAATCTAATAGAAAATAGTTTAAAAGGAGCAAGCACTAAATTAAGAGTCTATAATTGTTGTTAATTCATGAGAGCTCTTGCTTCCCAATAAAGTTTGGTAATGCCCCCCCCCCCAGTTTTCCTGGGACTCTATTAAATTTGTATACATTAGGAAATGGTCAGAATTCAAATTGACTGTATTACAAATTGGACACCCTTTGGAAGACAATATTTTCATATTGTATAGTCTGCTAAGCAGTTGTCCTGTTTGGAGTCTAAAATTTACTCTACTTAGTTATTTTTAATAAACTGGTCAAATCATAGTAATTTATTTCATTTTATTTTTCAATCATATATTTTTTAAGTGTGTGTGGTGTTATGGGTGCTATTTCTTGGTGCACAATAATTCTATTTTTTAGTAAAAAAGTCCATATTTTCATTATCTGCTATAGCAATGTGCAAGGGAGTCCATTGTAAGACAATATTTTTTTGAAGAAATTTGTGCTTTGTCTGAATTTGTTTATGATGTTAGTTTAATTACAATAAATTTCTATTATTGCTTGTATTGTGTTAAAATGCAGTGCACCAATAGTATCACTTTAGAGAATTTGTCGGTTTTTGTTCTTAAATTATCTAAAGCCAGATAAATATGAGAGATCTCAGCATTGAAATTAGACGTATGAAGACAGATGACAAAACTCTGGATGAATAGTTTACAAAACATGCTAACTCCTGATTGATTATGGATCTGGGGTCCATCTTTAAACCATTTGTCCTCTAGATATTGTCTTTGATTGTGCATAACAAAATTGCCATCAGCCCTGCCTCAATATTTTCTTTTTTCTTCTAATTTGAGGAAGTCAATTTGCTTTTAATGTCTAAGTAATCATTGGGCTGATTAATTTAATTGTACTTTCGAAAAAATAAAATTAAATAAGTATTTGGTTATAGTCTTCAGAGCCTTTTCTTCCGGTTTCCTTGTAATAATCTGAGTGATCTCATAAGGTAAAAGACTTAGATGATGAAAAACCCAATCTGACTGTTCAATTCCTATTCACTTTGCTTGGTGCTCAAATAAAATTAAATAGAGTGATATCATTTTCTCTATTATCAAACCTTAGCATAACTGAATTTATATCATACCGTGGTCTTACTTGATTAGGTTGTAATAGATTGCCACGTTTAATTTTCATGCGTTTCTTATCTTCTTTATTATGTTTCTTAACTTCCATTCAATGTATTATAATATTATTTAATAATTCACAGACTCTTTTACATATTCTTCAGAATCCAGGATTAACCTATATGACTGAACTATTCTTTAAATCTTTAAAGTTCAAACAGACCATCTCAGAAGCTAAAATTTATTAATGTTCTTTTTTAGCTTTTCCTAATCAAGCCATTTTATAATTTCAAAACAACTAAGTCAATCAAGAACAGCTAACTTACTGACTTCAAGAGTGAAATTTAGTATATTCAGTATCATTAAGGAAAATTGATAATTTATCAATATAAAACTTTTATAATAAAAAATCAACTATTTATGTGTAAATAAGTGAAAATTATGTTAAAGTATACTGAATAAAATATTTAATATAGCTTATTGAAATTTATAATCGTAACAAATTGCACTATAATTATTTCTACAATAAAAATTTAATTATTGATGAAATTTAAATCTTAGAGCAAAACATAAAAACAATAAATGACGTTTTTAAATCAGATAAAAAATTTTATCAATAAACTCCATTAATTTTTTTTCTCTTGCTAAAAAAGATGAACAATTAAAGCATAAAATACAAAAACACTTCTATTTTCTACTTGTATACTTTCAATTCAAGATACTTCTTACAAAACCTGTGAATCCTTTATTCTAATCAATTGAAAATTCAAATTTCTATACAAAATTAAAATAAAAAGAATTTTAACAAGAGACTGAATTCTATTAACAAGAAAATGCTGTATGAATCATCACAAACAATGAAAATAAAAAACTGGCTTGTATAACACATCTTTTAATTAATATCACATATTTCAAAAATAAGCCACGTATTATAAACATCTACTTTTAATAAAAGGTATAACATTTTCCTAATCAATAATTTTAAAATGATTTACTTTAGAAATAAAACTTACTTTCATTCATATATATCAGAAAACACTGTGTTTTAATTTTTATGAGTCACTTTGTGTACATAAGTTTATATACTTTCTCTTAATGTATGTTAATCCAATTTAAACATACAAGCAATTAAATGCCTTTATTTTCCCCATATATAATCTATAACATTAATATTCTGAATCATGAGTCTTAATTTCAAAAATAAAAAGCAGAGTTACTTTAACTTCTGATAACACAGTATTAAGGACGATAATTTTTTTTTAAATGATTCAAAATTAGTAATAATTATAAAAATACAAAATTTCTTATATTAAAAAGAAATTTACATTAGACACAATAAAAATATTAATTAAATCAATTATTCTTTAGTTACAATAAATATTTATGTATCAAGCAGTGATGATCATTTATTAACTAAAACAAGTTTTGTTTATATATTACCTTATCAATGATGCTAAACTTTTGTCATGAAATAGTGTGTATTTAAACCAATGATGGTTTCTGATACAATTATAACTTTCCTTGTAAAAAATATTAGTGATGCTAAATATTTTATATTTTACGATCAAAGGTATTTATAATTATCAATTTTAAAACAATTTACCTTTGAATCATGATGATGCTTTGTTTTTATATAATAAATTGAAATTGAAGTGCAATGATGCGCAAAAATTTCACATTGGTTTGTATAAATACCTATTTCAAAACAAAAGCTAAGCAATAATGCATATACTTTTATATAAAAAATTGAAACTAAAGTAGTGATGCCCAAAATCACAACAGTTTGTATAAGTAACAATTACAAAATAAAGCTAGAGTGCAATGGTGCCCAAAAAATCACAGTAATAATTGATTTCCCCATATTTATTAAGCATCAATGATAAAAATAAATGTAATCAACAAGACGACTTCATCCATGTACCTGCCACCATAACTCTTGGTATGTGGCATATCAAAATAAGAAGCGTTTCTTAGTTAATTATTTATTATATTTAAACACACCAGATACAAGGCACAACAATACACTCATAATTTAAAGTAATCACACAGAAGAAAATTAAAACTTAGGCTGTCTCAACAACAAGATATTCACTATCCTTTTCAAAATTCACTGGCCGACTCCCTAATTTTCCCTCTTATTCTCTTAAGATCCACTTGAGATTTTCTAATGTAGGAAGTAGGGAATCTTTACATGAGTTATGGTATTGACCTTCAAAAATATGTTATCACATTATCAATAATCTGGCATTTGCAAATCAATAACGTGTCCAGCATAGTTTTTATTATAATTTATTTTTAATCTATTAAGAAGAAAATCTATATTTTAAAAATGGTTCTACTAGGTTTTATTTAGATACTGAGATTATATAGTACATAAAGGCTTGTAATATTTTTTAACCTTTGTATAAATCATAAAAATGTAAACAAATAATTTATAATACGTAACATGAGTAATAAAGTTAAAATTACCTGAAATTTATATAAATAATAAAGTATAGGCAATGAAAACTTATTCTTTTTTATGGGTTTTTTTCTCTTTTTTGTGAAATAAATCAGGCTGTAGATTAAAGGGAAAAATTATAAAAGCAATCTTAGTAGATATATAATATAATAGAAATCAAAAAAAACTGTATGAGAAAGAAATATTTATCATTATGCCAATTTGCATGTTAAGCTCAATACAAAATAAGTAAGTAAAGATTATCTTTGCATCATTTTTATAAATTAGATTAGTTACAAAAAATATTTAAGATTAATTATAAAAAAAAACACTTGCTTTTTTCTAAACCCAACAAAAGTGAAATGACAAGTTTAAACCTGTTAAAACGATTATGATATTTATTTGACAGCTACTTTCTTTACTATGTAATAGTCATTAAAAAAAGTTGCCGACAGCATCTAACTTACAGTTATTGTTTTAAGTACATTTTTTTATTCACTAATTGTTATGATGGAAATTTCCATCATGCAAAGAAAAAGTGTTAATACTATTGAAAAATACTATAAATTGTTTGTATACCACAAATTGCAAGTATTGATTGTATGTACAACACTTAGAACTGCTTTTATGGTGACCTAAACTAGTTATAAAAAAATCCATTTCGGTGCAATAAACATATATCCAGTAAATGGTTTTGCACATTTGGTGAATTGATAAGTAGAATTAATTCCAGTTGTGAAAGTGTATTACGGCAAGAAATCAAAGAAATTCAATAAGTCATAAATCAAAAAAATTAATTATGTAAATTGAAATTTATTTAAATCCTGTCTTTACCTATTTTAATTTAAAGTGTAGATGTTCCTGTTTATAAATTTTGCATTGTAAACTATAAATCTTTTAAAATTTATATAAAGTATTTATTATATGAAAAAATTAAGAAATACAAGAATAAAATTATGTATAGAAGTTTCAAAATATTTTTATTTATAAATTTATATTATTAATATTATATGAATGTCAGAAGAAATAAACTGAATTAACTCTTAGGTGAGTGTTTAACAGTTACATATTTTATGTCTCTCTATTAAAGTACATTATTCCTCACTGATTTTCTACTTGTAGGGATTTATTGATAGCTATTTTTCTTTTAGATCAAATGGAGATGCAACAGTATCATTTGAATTGGGATAACCATTATTCCAATCTGGTTGAAGGATTTTTGGATATCTTAAATAATGAACAATTATGTGATGTTACTATTGCTTGTGATGGTATGAGTATAAAAGCTCACAAGTTAATTTTATCTGCATCGAGTTCTTTTTTTCGGAATATTTTTTTGGAAAATCCTTGTTCCCATCCTGTTATAATACTACCTGACTTAAAATACAATGATATGAAAGCTTTAATTGATTTCATGTATTATGGGCAAATAAATATTTGCCAGAATCAATTGTCTTCAGTTTTAAATGCAGCGAAAAGTTTAAAAATTAAAGGAATAAGTGAGCAGTTTCTTCATAATAATGTTATTAGTGGTCAGTTGTCTGATGTGTCATCTGTAACAACTTCTCTGTCTTTAAATAGCCAAGAAAATTCTAATTCAAAAAATTCGCATGCTTCAACTATAGATAAAGTAGACTTTCATCATACTGATCCTACATCATGTGTTGTAGAAGGAGGTGTGACATTTTCTACTCACACTGAAGTTGATACTATGTGCAGTAAATCTTCCTTAACTAAAAATGAATTACAAGCAGATGAAAACAATTCTTTAGATGATTCAAATTGTGTTTTGAGCACTCCAATGGAAATAAATCCATCAAGTTTGATGGAGCAGACAATGACAACTGAAAATGTAAGTTATATTTTTGTTATTATAATTGAAAATATCTATATATTCTTATAACTTTGATTTAAATTAAATGCATTTATATTATGTTCATAAAGAATTATTTCATGTTATAATTATTACTGTATTAAACATTAATTTTTAAATGATCAATATAATTTTTGAAAAGAATCCTGATGGTATAATGTTAGCGCTTTACTCTCCCAAAGCACAAGTTCGAGGTTTGATCCTCAGACGGGAAAGGTTGACTCAGCCTTTCATCCCTTTAGTATGTAGATAAAGCTGAGTACTAAGCATCCTTGGGAACTAAACACTGGGTTTCACATTAGGCTGTCCACCTAACTGGGACATTTGCTTCGCAGCCCAAGATTCTCGGTCATGAAAACAAGTATGAGCATTGTAGGCATTGGCCCTCATTGGGCTGTTGTGCCACTGAGTTTAGTTTTTAATTTATTTAAAATCTCTTTTAAAAAAAAGTTTATTTTCTCATGACAAAAATAAAATATTTGTGGTTAATTCTCCATTTTAAACTAGTTATCTTTTATATCGTTTCCATGAAGTTAAAACAATATATCTAAAAATAAATACAGTTTTAATTAATTTTTTTAATTTTGAGGGTTAGTCTATTTTTCTTACTTTTCAAGATAGTCTTTAAGCAAAAATAAAGGCCTATTTTCAGTTGGCATTAATTTTTAAAATATTCATTAGTCATCACTACAGTAGATGCCTTGATACTTAGAGATAATAATTTATCTTTCTATTTGTCATTCCGAGTTTGAATTTTTAGAGAAACACATTGATGTTAATTAGTTACATTTGTCTCATTTGAAAATTCCATCTTCCTGGTTTTTTTCATAGGTTTTCATCTTGGCCACCAATATCCTTTCCCTACATTCCTGAAGTGATGTTTATTTACAAATTATAAATCTGAACTGCATGTAACAATATTATAAAAATCAATAAAAAAATTGTAAAATATAATATTTTAAGTTGGGTGTTAATTGTTCCCTCAAGTTGGTTTTATCTGTCACTTTAGCTGATGTCTGACTTTCATTATTAGTGTGTGATTTGAATGGAAAACAATTACAATTATGTCTGGTATATATATATATATATATATATATATATATATATATATATATATATATATATATATATATATATATATATATATATGATTTTCTTCATTTTGCCATTAAAATGTTTTTTCTTCTGCATTGTTCTGATATACCTTGGGTTATAATTGATGGTAAAATAAAATAGTTTTGGCATTCAGTCTTCTGCTTTTCGAAGCATGATATTTGTAACGTATTTAGAAGTAATATTGGGGATTTAGTTCTTGTTAAAATACAAGTAACTGTTCAAAAAATTTTAGTTTAGATTTAAAAACTTAAGAAAATATGATTTACATTTTTTAATGATCATTTCAACATAACTGGATCATTAAACCTGATAAGTAAATGCATATTAGCAAGCAAAATAATGAATGTAATTTTAGCATTTAATCTCTAATGACTTTAATTCTCTAAGAGTTCAATTTTTTTTTTAATTCTGTATGGGATGGATTATTTAAAAGATTCCTATTAGAACAATTCCATTTTAAATAAGTAAAATCTCTGATACATTTACGACAATTTTCATTTTAAAAATCATTATTTAAAAAAACTATGCAGGAAATTGTATTTTATTTTTGTATATTTTGTTGCATTTTATTTTATTTTAAAGTATTTTTTAAAAAATTATCATTATAATTTAATTTATATTTGTTTTTGGAATGGTAAAATGTTTAAGGACTTTTTTAAGGTAAAATAATTCTGATGGTATATTCTTGACAATTTTAGGGTATTATATTTTGTTTTGTGTAAATGCTTTTTTGTTGTTTCATTTTCTTTATTTTTGTGTTTTTATTTTTATGGTTTTTCAAAAGTAAATCATTAAAACTTTTCTTTCAAAACATAGGTGGCTTGTTGAAATTTGGGAACCAAAACTTCAATTGTTAGCACCTGGAATTTGCAGCTTTCTGAAATTAGATAGTAAACATTTTGTTTGTTACATTATGTAAAATAGTCTTATGTTATAGGGTTCTTTCTAAATGAAAAATTTTTTGGGTTATATTTTAGTTACTTGTTTTACAATTTTAAATTATTTCTAGTTAGTAACTATAAGTTTCAAATGTTTTTTTTCCTTCTCCAATTACACAGGGATTTCTCTCATTTAATGTTTCAGAATGCTTTTTTTGGGGGTTAAAAATTTAAATTGAAAATTGTACTACAAAGGATGTGATGACAGCTTTAAGTGCTAACACTATTTTATTCAAGTTTTCTTTTTTCAGTGCATACTATTTAACATTTTTAAGGAAAAAATGTGTTAAGTGAAAAGTAATTACCTATAATAAAACAAATGTTATTTTTAAATTTTTGCCCAGTGTTTATCAATGTGTAGGGAAATACTTATTTGTGAATGCAATTTTAGCCCTACTTGCTCTTTGAATTACCTATTTAAATTTTGCAATTAACTTCATTCGGAGCTCTGCTAATGAAAAATACTTAATACAAATTTCCTTATATTAATATTTATATATAAATAGTACATTTACATATTTCCCATTGACCTTTATGCTAAAAAAATTATTGATAATTTAAAAAAAAATTAATATGAGAGAAAACAGTAATCATTATATCTTAGCTTATATCTTTATTAAAATAAGTAAACAAAAATTTTTACTCATATTCCAATTTTTTAATCATAAAGTTTTTAAACTTGTTTGCTCTAAAATAAACAAGATGTGAGTGCAGTCATTTAAATACAACATTTATCAAAAAAATATTTGAAAAATGGCATATGGTATAATATGTAAGTATCAAAAACGGTAAGTGAATACTAATAATAAATGCACTTTTCATAAGTGAGTGTCTTTTTGAAGCTCAACTATCCTGACCTTTCTTAGATATAGAAATCTAAATTGATTCCTGATTTTACCTTGCAGTTTAGAGCTTTTGGTTTGAAAAATCAATGATATTTCTTGAAATATAATTTTTCTCTTATTATAGTGAAAAATTAAAAATTAATCTTTCAGAAAATGTAACTTGAAAGAGGAAGTTTCTTAAAGAATGTTTTATATATTTATGAACATGACCATTCATATTTATTAACTATATGAAACTATTTAATTTGATTAAATTTTATATCGATTATGTGTTTATTGAATGATAAAAGATACATAGATTATTATAAGATTTTTTTATTTAAACTAATTCCTTTTTCTTGTATACATTCCTTCCTTGTTGATTTTCAGTATATGAAAAGTCACTTATCAGAAGTTTAATATTTTTACAAATAAGTATTATATAAAGGAAAAATACTGTAAATAAGAAAATATATGAAAACTTGATGACTCTTTAAAAATTAAAAAGTTATTTTCTACATTTTATATTTTCTTCAGATGTAAGAGTTAATCTTAGAGAAAAAGATATTTATTACTTGAGTGAAAATTTTTTTCATTAGTTAGGATTGGAATAAGAAACATTTTATTTAATTATTAGTTTAATCTATCTATCTATCTCTATCTCTCTCTCTCTATCTATCTATATTGTACGAAGACAGTTTTATCCTAGCTGAACTTAATTAAAAAAAGTTTTCCAGATAAAAATTTTTATTGGTTATTAGCTGAGTAAAGTGATAGAGAATATTGCTGGACATGTAATAAAATTTAACATTTGACTTGTTTAAGGATATTAAAATATTGTGTGACTTATAATTGTACCTAAAAAGTTTTACCCATTATTTAGTGAAAATCTAAACTTTTATTCTAGTTATAGTGTATATTATATTTGCCTGTTATTGATCTGCGTGTGTGAATATTTAATGTTATCAGTGCCTGAGTGTCTTACCACCTTTAAGGACAATTTTCAAGTTGCTGTTATTTTACTTTCAAAAATAATATTAATCCATTTCACCAAAGTTTTCACAGTTAAAGGAAAAAGGAAGTTGCCAGAGCTCAAAGGGGTTGGACTTCTGCCTGTTGGTCTGCACAGAGTATTTTATTTTCTCTCTACCACCCTAAGGAAAGCAATGGAGACTTTCCCCTATCTGCTTCTTGGGGATGTGCTCTCTAGGGACTCTGAGACTTAGAACAAAACACTTGAAAGGCATGAGAATTTCTTCAGATGGACAAAGGAACTACAACAGGCTTTGTCCTCACTGCCCAGATAACTCACAACTCTATCCACAACACATCTTCAGCTGTCCAGCAATGCTGGCCTGCCTTTTTAACATCAGCATAGAGTATCTTGTAGAGCTTCTTTTTACAGATAAAGCTGTAGATATCGCCAGGGCTGTCTTCGACTGCTTCGGGACATTAAGTTTTTTTTTGCACTATTCCATAGACACAATGTCATCATCACCAAAGTTTTCAAATATTTGCTAGAATATTTCATTTTTATCTTGTATAGGGAACAGTTATACTTACTTATGCTTTGTGTTTCCATAGTTTAACATAAATCATATATTTTATTTAATAGTGCACAGTTAAACATTTTCATTTAAACGAATTCATTGATTAAGCAAACCATATGTTTTAAATTCTTAGTTTAAATTTAGATATTTTATTCTTGAAGCCACACTGGTTGCTGAATGGTTAACTCTCTAGTCTTCACTTCAACAACTCATGTATTCAAATGCCCCCTTGAGTGTCAATGCTTATTGAAGTAATTTGAAATTTAAGACTTGTTTATGTGTAATTCTACATGTAGGTTTAATGAGCTTATGGTTAAATCTGGGGGATGGTAAATTGAAATTAAGTTTTATTTTTCCTGTAAGTTGGCAGCTTTTTAAAAATCGAATGAAACATGACAAAAACAAAACTATATTTTATTCATTTCATAGTTATATGGATTTTAAATTAATATTTAGCTTTTTAATGATGCAATCTCTTTTTTTGCACTTTATTGAAAACATCCCTGTTTTGACATAGCAGTAAATTTTGTTGAGGAGGATGGGATCATAGTGGAATAAAAAAACTAAGGGTCTAAGCTTTATGTTTTGTTTCAAATAAAATAAAATATGATAATAATTGAAAGAAATTTTAATTGAAACATGGTGAAACTTTAACATTTTAAAGGATTACATAGAAAAATATTTGATCTATTACATGGTAATTTGTCAAAAATTGAAAAGAATGTGTGAATTTTTTGCTCAAGAATTGTTAAATATTTGACAGTGAAACAGTTTTGAGTATGAATTGGTTGTTTTAAAAATTCATTGCAATTAAAAAATTGCTGAGCTACTTAAAACAAGAATTACAAAGTTAAAATTACTTTTTCTCTGATTCTATTTTTAATTTTCTGCATGAGTAGTTAGACTAGATTTGAACCTTTAAATGGGGAAATATTTAAACATATGTATTTAATTCTTATAGTAAAAAAACAAAAAAAAAATTAAAGAGCTAATAATCAATAGCACACTTAGGTTAGATTTACATAGGCTTATTTTAAGGCAAATTCATCATTGAAGTGCTTATAATTTTAATATGTTACTATTTGTAAATTTTGTTACAATATTAGAAATGGAATGCATTTAGTTTTCATTCAGTTGTTGTGGTTTATAATTTTTTAAAACAGAAATCAAACATTCTACTAAAGTTTGTGTCAACAATGCAAATATATTATAAGAATACTGACTGTAATATGAAATGACAGAACTCACATTCTTTAAATTTTATGGAAATGTATTGTAAATTAAATCCATTAAAAATAAAAAAAAAAAAGAATTTTGAAACAGCTTTTTGTTTACCTTGAAATTTTTTTGCAATTTCTTAACTGTTTGATGATAACCTTGATAATCCTATAGTTACTTCATACATATACACAATTATTTTTCTTTCCTTCAATTCTTTTGCTTAATCCCTGCATTGTCTAATAGGATTTTAAGTATTTTCCAAAATATTCTAACATTTACATTATTAGCTAAGTTTTCAATGAATTTTTAATTCTTTTCCTAATAAATACTATCTGTTTAAAAAAAAATTTCTTTAATTTGTAACACTCAAATCTTATTTTCTATTACATACCTTCTTAGAATTCCATTCATTAAATAAGTCCTGATACCTTGTTAAATTTTTCTAGACACTGGTCTCTTCAAGAAAAATGACTTGGATATTATGTACATGAATTCATGCATTCTTCAAATAACATTCTTGTCTGAATATGTATTGGCTGAAACATTATTTATTGAATATTTCAAAATATCTATTTTTTATGTATCTGTAATTGCTCTTAAATTTAGAAAATAATTTCTTTCTGGCCATTTTAAACTTTACTGCTTATACATATTAAGATAATGCTTTAGAGATAAAAAAAATACTTCTAAATCATTTAATTTATTAACAATTGTTATTTACTTTATTAATAAAACTATAAAAATGACTTTTAAGTTCTTAGTTTTTAAATAATTTACTTTGAAAAATGTAGTAAATAATTTTTAAATTTATTCTGAAATTTTTTCTGTACTATACTTCTTTTAAGTGAAACATCATGTAATATATTTTATATAAATATACTAAATAATGGATATATATATATATATATATTATGTAGATATTTCAAACAAAGCATTTGACTGAAAATCCAATTGAATCCAATAGTATGACATTTGATGATAGCAATGGAAATTATTCACAAGTTATTGGAAATTTGGATCAGAATGATGTGCAATCTTCTGATGCTTATTTTAGCCAAGAAATGCAATGCTCTAATGGTAAGAAAAACTTGAATGTGATACTTTTAATTTTATTATAAATTTCTATTGTTGATAATAATAAGTTCTAGTTGAAAACTTGTTTCTATGGTTGAAGACCTGCAACATTTACTCTAAATAATGATTTTAAATTATGATGTCATTTCAGAATTCAAGTACACATACTTAAAATATTTATTTTTAAGTATGTGTGCTTGGATAGGATATAACTAAAATAGGGTTCATATTTTCTAAACAAAGGTCAATATTTTAACAAGGAATTCCAATTTATTGAAATAATTTATGTTGTAGATTAAATGGGGAGTTATATATCAAGTCAAGCACCAATTCTCAAATATTGATGTTAATGTATCATCTTTTGGGAAAAACTGTTGATTTGCTCTTGGTAATCTGAGATGATTTTTATAGTATTTAAATAATGTAAATCCATTATAATTACTAAACTGAACATGATTTTAAGTTGAAATTTTTATGCTAGTTTTATTCTTATTGCAATTTAGTTCAATATTTATACAAACAGATATTGTAGTCAAGCAGATCACAACCTATTTAAAAGTGGTAGTAAATTTTCTATTGTATTTATGTTAAGATTCCTTAAATTAGTTTAACATTTTATTGTCATTCAATTTTTTGTGTGATTTAATAAATTGAAAATTTTTAGTCTTAAAAAATAAACATGAATGATTCATTTTTACCTTTTTTCCGAAAATCTAGGTAAGTTTAATGTTTTTGTTAACTTCTTGACATCCATTAAATAAATATACTGTTTTAAGAAGTAATATAAGCTCATTGTGTTCATGGAGAAATACAGATATACAGACCTGCCAACTTTTACACAAGATCGCCAGGTTTTACGCTTTTACTGATAGCATGAATTATTTTGCATGTTTTGGTTCTTCTAGGCAAAGTTTAAAAAGAAAAAAAAATGTTTATATCTTAGCACTTAATGGTGATCTTTCTCAATAGTCATGATGAGAAATGAAAATTAGCACCCCATTCAACCCATCTGTGGGAAGAGAGAAATAACTTCCCAGACTCTGTGGTCTCAGAGGCTCTGAGCAATCTGAAAACGCACATGCCAAGCCCTTTTCCTATTGGGGGTGGGAGAGGAAGGCTCCAGCTTGAAAAACTATAGATGGGGAAAAGAAATGGTAGAGGTATAATCTTGTTCTTTAGTCACGCCGATCAAAACTCGGTGCCATTCATTTTCACTACTGTGATTGGTGGACTGTTGCAGGTGGGCGGAGTTAACTCTGAGATTCTCTTGGGTGAAAGCAAACATTTGGGCTATGTTGTGACTGGAGTGGCTGTTGACTGTTGATAATTTGTGAAAATGGCTATTAGTAAACCTAATAAATCTTATTTTCAATCTTTTAAAAATAATTATAGTGTTGAATTTCCATGCATTAAAGCATCATCTAAAGGAGTTAAGTTTGCAACTGTGATTTTAATATATCTCACGGCGGTCATTTTGATATTTCTCATCATGTCAAAGGACCAAAACATATATAAAAAGCAAAAAGTACAGCAAGCACTTTTAAAATGTATGCTTATTTTTAAAATGATACTCAAGAAGTCACTCAGTCAGAATTTTATTTTCCTTCATTCTTGATTGAGCACAACATACCACTCAGGGTTTCTGATCATGCTGGTCCCCTTTTCAGGAAAATTTTTCCTGAAATTGAAACTGCAAAGCATTATGGATGTGCTCAAACCAAAACTTCTGCCTTTATAAAGGAATTAGCATCGGACAAATAGGAAAACATTGTTAAACTCCTACAAAATTCACCTTTTTCTGCTGCATGTGATGGCAATAATGATAGCACTTCAAAATTCTATCCAATTGTTGTAAATTTTTCAATCCCATTCGTAAATCTATTCAAAGCTGCTTATTGTCACTTCCAAGTTTATCAGGGGATGCAACAGGAGAAAATCTAAGCACTTTTAATTTTAAATGAATTTGAACGATTAAATATCCCTTTTAAGCATTGTATAGCTTTGGTGCTTATAATGCAGCAGTGCAAAGGAATAAAAAAGGTGTGACAACCTATTTAAGAACAAAGCAAGAAAATTTTATATCTATTGGTTGTTCTTGTTATATGATAAAGCTTGCCTCTGAGAAAGGTGCTGCAAGATTATCAATTAAAGTTGATGAAATCATAATTGACATTTATTATTTAAATCAAAGCTCAAAAAGAAAAGAAAGCCTGAAAAAATTTAAAGAATTGTGTGACAAAGATACTCAAAAAATTCTTAAATAAATTTGAACATGTTGGCTTTCACTACAAAAGTCTTCAAAGACCCATAGATCAATGGGATCCTCTTTGAACATATTTTCATTAAAGTGGAAAAATGTACTTATTCTTAAAATCTGGCATCTTTTAGCATACCAAAAAGCAAAAAATTCTGAAGTGGATATACGATGCGTCAAACCAAGTTTAAAAGGAAAAAGATGTGAAATGGAGTCAAATAGTACAAAGAAATCTTTTGGTAAAGATAATAAATTGAAATCTCAAAATATATATGTCTAGAGAAGAGAAACCTTTTCTTTTCTTATCTTCCATGAATAAATCTAATAGTCTGTTTTTGCTTTTCACTGTAACGATATTTGAAAAGTTAAATTTTTTATTACAGTCCAGTCATCCACAAATTGATAAACTTAAAGATATTATGTATAGCATGTTCAAAGAACTATTAACTAAGTTTGTTAATCCATCCATGATTCGAAATGTACCTTTGTGTGAAGCGGATTATCATTCTTTTGATAATCAAAAAGAATCTTGTGATTTAATCATTCGAAATAGTACATCTGATATTGTGGTAATATTATCTGATGAAGAAAAAAACATTTTTTTTCTGTTCTGAATAATTTTACAACTTCTTGTGATTATATTTTAAACAAATTTCCAATGAAACAAGATCTTTTGCATCATTTGCAGTTGCCAGATGTGGATAAACTGGATGGGGCCAAATTTTCAAGTAAGGTACTTTGTTCAAAAGTTTTCATTTTTGTTAATGATGGTGAATCTGAGGATGTGGCTATGGATGAGCTAGAAAATTAGTTTTCTTCATTGCAAGTTATATATAAATAACCTGGTCTTCCTGGAAATTCATGGAAAATAAGTGGAACTTTTTAATTTTTAGGAAAGGTACACTATGTTGTTAAAAAATCTGTTTCAGTAATATGCTTATTGTCATTTAAAATCATTTAATCAAACTATAGCAGTAATTTGTTATATCTGTTTAAAGAAATAAAAGTTATAGTAATATTTTGTATTTACTCTAAATTGAATTTTAATGTATGATTATATTATTATTTTTTTTAGTTTGAAGTATATTTTGTTAACAAAAAACTAATGTTTCTATTCTTTCCTTCCTTTCTTTATTTTGAAAACTAATAAGTGCCATTTTTAGGACCTTTCAAATGATAGAAATGATACTTGATATTTTCAAATTAAAAATATTTTTTAAATTTATGAAAAATTTATAAATATTAACTTAAAAATTGAAAACACCAGGTTCTTGTTTTTTCTTCATAAGGTTGGGTTTGTATGTCATTGGCATCTCTGCTTTAATCAGCATTTTGTACCATTAACTCCAAATCCAATGTTTCCTAGTTCCAGTTACTCGGGTCACCCACTTTATTAATAAAGTCCGAAAACCCTTTAATGGAGTCTAAGTGTAACTCTCTAGTATGGATGATGCCTGCGACCCGTGCCTAGGGCTATTTGGCTCCGCGGTAATGGTGTCTTAACAGAGCCTCTAGTTACCTGGCGAACTTCCACAGCTTTTTTGCCTTGCCCAGTAACTCGGGGAATGCTGGGTGGACTGTTATATTATCTGAGCTTATTAATTGTCATCTTATGGCTAAAAAAACACAAGAAACAGCTAACCTTTCTGCATTTGCAGGTGAAGCCTCTGAAGTAGACCTTGCTGAAAAAGACAAGGGAACTCAGAGGCAATCTAGTGATGGGGCAGTAATGAATCCTTCACAGAAGGTAGAAGTGACCTCCAAACCATATTCTTCTGGTGAAAGTTATTCTCTGCTTTTATCAGTATTTTGTACTGTTAACTCCAAACCCAATATTTCCTAGTTCCAGTTGCTCGGGTCATCCACTTTATTAATAAAGTCTGAGTCATTTAATGGAGTCTAGGTGTAACTCTATAGTATGGATGATGCCTAAAGAAGTTAATCTAAGGAGGGCAAGAGCCTCGCATTCGTAAATGATATGCTTGGCTGTTTCCTCTTGCATTTGACATTTCCTGCAGATAGGGTCTTGCTGAAACAGTCCCATTTTATGGAGGTGTTTTCTGAAATAGTAGTGCCCAGGTATGAAGCATACAATAAAATGTATCTTATGCCTAGAGCATCTAAGAATTTCAGAGGCAATCCTCGCTGATGATCCACAGATCATACTTTTAGTGTGAGTTTGACCAGGAGTGTTGAGTCAAGCTTCATACATCTTCCGTTTTTCGCATCTAAGAACATTGGTTTTTGCGGTCTTCAAATTGATCCCACAAAAAGGTTCTGCACCAATGGGAGCAAAAGATGATCCTTGTTAAGCAAGTTCATCAGCCCTTTCATTACCTTCGATACCTTTGTGCCCTGGCACCCATACAAGGATCACCTTGTTTCTAGTTGCCAGTTCTGTAAGAAGGTTTCCACATTCCAAAATCATTTTAGATTTGATAAGGAAAGAAACTTGAGCACTTTTAAAGCGGCTTGACTGTCACTAAAAATGAGAATCCGCTTACTGTGGTAGCACTTCCTTATATTTAGTTGCAGACAGTGGATAATGGCTTAAACTTCTGCCTGGAAGACCGTAGCGTATCGCCCAAGGTTTACAGACAGGCTGGTTCTTGGTGACACGCCACATACTCCCAGTCCTGAGAGGCTATTTTTCAGTGATCCATCTGTGTACCAGATTAGATCTCCTGTTTTAGTTTCAAACATTTTGTTATCTCATTCGTCTCTAGTTGGAAAAACTATTTCAAATGTCCTATCAAACATGTATGATTTTTCCTTGATGTCCGAGGGCATCAGGAAAGTAGGGTCTTGAATTTTCCTGGTAATACCCCTGTGCCCTTTGGCAACAGGCTGGTCGTACCAGTGGTTTTGCAGCTTCATTCTGTATGCAGTCATTCTGGCAGTGCTACAGATGAAGATGTGTAAGGAAGTCAGATCCAACATAACCTCCAATGCTCTGGTTGGCGCGATGGATATTGCTCCTGTGATGCAGAAACAGGCCAGTCTTTGTAGACCTCCTAGTCTGTCAGTCACAGTCTTCTGTTCCACCTTACGCCACCAGATCACACAGGCATATGTGATAATGGGCCTGACAATAGCTGTGTACATCCACAACATCAGTTTTGAATGTAGACCCCAGTTTTTGCCAGCATTCGCCTGCAAATCATAATGTTTTTCTTTGCTCAGTTAATTTTATCATCAATGTGCTTATTGCAGGTGAGTTTTTGGTCTAAATAAATGCCCAGATACTTCACCTCTGAAGCCACATTGATTTCAACATCAAAAAGTCTTAGTATGAAAAAACCCTTCCGTTTCTTTTTGCGTGTAAAAGGTACAAGGTAGGTTTTCTGAGGATTAACCATCAGGTCCCTATCCATGCACCATTGACAAACACAACTTAGAGCATCCTGCATGAGATGACAAGTTATGTCAAAATCTTTGCTAAGGATAAGGATCACAATGTCATCAGCATATCCTTGCGTATAATAGCTCCTATCATTTTGATATTTTATAAGGGTATTTACAACTAGGTTCCAAAGTAATCACACCAGAACACCTCCTTGAGGACAACCTCTAGTAGTCTTTTTTTCAAGTGATTCACCAAAGATGTTTATTTGTATACATCTATCTGAAATTAAGGCCTCAATCCAAGTACACAGGGTCTGATTAATCCCTGCCCCTCTAAGTGCATTGAGGATGGATGGATGCAAAGTGTTATCAAAGGCACCCTGGATGTCGAGGAAAGTTGCCAAGGCAATATCTTTTTGATCCAGAGTGGTTTCAATCTTGGAAACTAGCTGATGTAGAGCGGTTTCATTAGATTTGCCGGGTTGATTGGCAAATTGAAGAGCATGCAAGGGACTGTTACTACCCAAGTAATCTCTAATATGCCGATCAATGATTTTCTCCATAATTTTAAGAAAGAATGAAGAAAGACTGATAGGTCTGTAAAACTTGGTCTGATCATAGGTGTCCTTACCAGGTTTAGGAATGAAAACAATCCTAGTCTTCTGCCATATCTTTGGTATGTAACCCAGTGCTAAGCTAGTTCTGTAAATTCTAGTTAGCACTGGTATGATAACCTCCTCTGCCTTCTGGATCATGATGGGCATAATTCCATCAGTCCCTGGGCTTTTTTGAGGTTTAAAGGCAAATATTGCCTATTTAACAATGTTGTAGTTTTTGATATTTTTAGCGATGGTCCATTGATTGCTATTGACTAAAGAGCCAATGTAGTGCTCTCCTCCGTTGCTATAATATCTCTAGCTCCTGGAAAGTGAGTTTTGGTCATAATTTCCCTAACCTCTTTCCCGGAATTAGCAAAATTGCCTTCCTCATCCTTTAAGGTGCCAACCAAAATAGGTTCATCCCTTTTGACGAGTTTTTGGAGGCTAGCTCCTTCAGAGATAGAATCTATCTCTTCACAGAACTTCCTCCATGAGTTAATCTTGCTTTTCCTAACAAGTTTGTTATAATTAGTGAGGGCCGTTTTATAGTTCTCCCATTCACCATTTTTCTTAGCTTTATTAAAAAGCTTCCTAACATTTGCCGTTTCGGTTGCTAGAGAGTCATTCCACCAAGGACGTTGGAGTTTAGCTCTCCTAGTGCGAATAGGGCAATTGTTATGATAAGAATCTAGAATACTATACAGAAGGTCTGCTGTAACTTCTAGATAGTAGTTGTCTCTAATAGGTCTGTTGCCGAAATCAACCAACCCAGTCAGTTCCTCCTGGAATATTTCCAGTCTGTCCTATCTAGGTCTCTGAATATGCGATCCAGACACACATTAGAGTGAATTTCAAAATGGATGTTTTGATGGCCTGAGCCAGAAGGTCTGCCATCTACTTTCCAATTTTTGATATTTTTATTAATGAGCGTTGTCGCTATAGTAATGTCGATTACTTCAGATCGATTGGAAATAATGAAAGTTGGTTCGTTGCCCTCATTTAGAATATCTAACCCATAGTTTAGAATGAATTCTAAAAGGCACTCACCTCTTTTATTTGTTTCCGTACTTCCCCAGACAACATGATGAGCATTACAGTCTAGTTCTAGGACTACCTGTAAATTGTTATCGCTGCAAAATTTCATGAGCTTGTGCAGAGAATGGTCAGGTGGAGACTTCTCTTCATAGGGCAGGTACCCAGAGCCAAAAACAATTTCTCTGTCCCTACCCTCTATGTTGAGTCTGACTTTCACAGCTGTCAGGTCCCTAAGGATGAATTCAGAGAGGAGTAAAACCTCAATGTTTTTATGTAAGAGTATACAAGTTCTAGCGTTGCTATTGGTACAATAGATAAGCTTACCTTTAGTTCCTTTGAGGCCACTGATTCTCCCCCTAACCAGCCAGGGTTCCTGAATCAGAGCCAGGTGTATATCCCCAGCAAGAAACTTCTTACTGAGGTTAGTAGTATCACTTCTACTGTGGTGGAGGTTGGCTTGAACTACCTTCCCCCCTCCATCAGCAGGAGCAGGTTTGTCAAGTACTTTAGCCTGCACTTGGTGAAGTCCAATATGAAAGTTATATCCCCTTACACCAAGTGTGGCAGCATCTAGTTCAGGCACACTAAGAACGATGGTCCGCCTAGATGGGTTGTTCTTAATGTTAAGAGCGTTCCTCTCCATTGGAGTGACCCC
Source organism: Latrodectus hesperus (assembly GCA_037975125.1). NCBI lineage: Eukaryota > Metazoa > Arthropoda > Arachnida > Araneae > Theridiidae > Latrodectus > Latrodectus hesperus. Next base: position 98,837,502 of record CM075858.1, on the reverse strand, counting down.
ACCGTTCTGTGCCTCGATTTTTCTCAGGAGCTCTTTAGACTCCAGTTTACTACAGATTTTTGGCAGTTTTGCAATTATCTTGGTGGTTCTGACAAGTTTCCTTGCCTCACCCACCAAGAGTTTTTGCTCCCGCCAGGGGCTTATGTCACTGACATTCTGTTCCAGCCACTTTGAGCTCTCCAGATCTGCACTGTTGACAATAAGTGCCCCATTCTCAAGTTTACAGGATAGGAAGGTTGGGGCAAAACCTTCCTCATTCCTTCCTATTTTCTCAGTTGACAAGATTTCCAGGTCGAAGGCCTGTTCCTCTGTTAACTGTTTTTCTGGGTGACCCTCTATGAGCACAGCCATCTTGATCGCCGTGAGAGCCGCCCTGTTGGTAAATCCCCCAAGTCCTTCTCTCTTGGCAGCCTTTCCGGCCTTGATCTGGTTCGTCCGGTTGGCGGGACGCTTCTCACCTTTGGTTGCCTTGGGTTTTTTCAACGCAAGTCCCCTCAGTGATTTTGCGTTCTTTTACCAGCTTCCTTTTCCGGGCACCAGAGTCTCTTTGTAAGCTTGATTCTGGTCAGAGTGTCAGTCATGCTAGCCATAGCTTCCTGACTGTCACCAGAAAAAGATGGTTTGGAGGTCATTTCTACCTCCTGTGAAGGATTCATTGCTGCCCCTTATCTAGATTGCCTCTGGGTTCCCTTTTCTTTTTCAGCAAGGTCTTCTTTAGAGGTTTCACCTGCAAAAGCAGAAAGGTTTGTTATTTTCATTGTCTTTTCAGCCATAAAATAACAGTTAATAAGCTCAGGTAATATGACAGTCCACCCAGCATTGCCTGAGTTACTGGGCAAGGCAAATTACTCTAGAAGTTCGCCAGGTAACTAGAGGCTCCATTAAGACCCCATTACCATGGTGCCAAATAACCCTAGGCACGGGTCGCATAACACCAAGGTTTACGGGAGCTGGTTCACAGCCTCTGATTCTATATTTTTTTCTACAGGACATTCGGCTATCTACCACCTGCCGACACGCCTGGTGGCTGCTCAAACCCCAGGTACACACCAGATTACAATAAAGCATTGCAATGAAATTTTGAAAGAATTTGATTTATCAAAATTCATAAAGATTAACAACTGCTTTTGTTATCAGAAAATAATTAATCTACTCTTATGTTTTTAAGTATCTAAGAACTATCTGTATCTATAATTATTCCTTATATTATCTATAATTATTCCTAATTATTCCTTTCATTTTTATTGATGTTTAAAAATAGATTATGTACATAATTGTAAGTGGCACATTGCTTACAGGTTAAGGTAATTTCTCTTTGAAAATCTGACAGTCATGAAATAGTAAATTAGTAATTCTTTTTGTCATTACTAGCGTATTTGCATGCTTGAGTCTTCTTCTCTAACCTTATATGCTACACCTTTGTTTGGGTGTAAAATTAAATTAATGATTAGAATGAAATATACGAATAAATAAGCATTTAAATTATTTTGGGATTGCCAAATATGCCCATTGTTACAAATTATTTACTTAATAACATTCAACAAATGTTTTTTTTCCAAAATAACCTTTTTGAGAAAATAGGAACTGCATCTCAATTTGGTATTTTCTTATTAAAATTCATTAAGTTTTTCAATTATTGTGTAGCATTTTGTTTAGTCTTATTGTAATCTTGCTTGATTATCTGGAAGTTTTCAGCTGCTTCTCCCCCTCTACAAGTTTCAACACAGATATTTTTGCAAATTTATGGTACTAAAGTTAATATTCTGAAAACTGAAATATAAAGTTATTCAAAAAAATTATTTAACAGTAATCTTATGAATTATTAACTGTAATTTTGGGATTTGAGATTTCAAAATGAAAATGTTATTGAAGTTATTTAAGGAACAAATAATGGGTGCAATTTCACTTACTTGCAAAGGGAAAAATTTAATTTTTATGTTTTTTCTTTTAAGTTATCTTTGTTCTTGAAACTGAATTGATACTTTATAAGTAAGTGTTTTTGTCTTCCATATAGCAAACAGCTTGTTGGTTTCATCCCCATTTAAAATGTGGATGTTTGTGTAGAAGCATAGAATCCACTTTATACTGTCGACGTCAGTCCAATAAGTTTTGGTTAAAAACTATATGACAAATTTTTAATATTAGTTTCCAGGTTTCACATTTAAATGATATTTCTTTTTCTAAATATTTGATATTTCTCAAATAAATCGATTTCTATTTAAATAGTTTTTTATGTGTAAAATTGTAAAGGTTTTAAATAAAATAAACTGAGAAAAAAATTACCAATTTCTTTTTAAATTTTCAAAATATTCAAAAATACTGAATAGATTCTGTACAATTAGACTCATTGATACTAGTTTTTGTATTTTTAGTTTGTCTTTATGTGCCAAGTATTGAGTAAGAAAATTGTAGCTGTTGTAAAAAAGTAAAAAAAAAAAAAAAAAAAAATGCAAAATATAATAAGGGTCCAGTGTTTCCACACAACTGATTCTTATATGTAATAATCATAATCAAAATAATGTATGTCACAATAAGTATTATGTATTAAGAGTTAAACAAAACAGTATTATTAACAAAATTGTTTACATACATGTTTTTGATGCATATATGTTTGAGTATGGGCCCACAACGAATGAAAATAAATTGCCTAATAAATGGACATAAACATAAATTGGTGGAAAATGTTTACCAGAGACTTTTTCATATAGTTTTCTGCATTTTTACTTTGGAGATTTGAAAATGTGATGAGTAGCTGTGCATTTAAATATACCATTTATATGATTGAAATAAACATTAAATATTTCATATTTTAAATAGAATGTCATGAAATTGGTAAAAAGTTTCACTTCAACTTTGCTAAAGTTTTTCTCTGTACCGATGATGTATGTGTTATTATAGGTGAATTTGAGGAGACATTTATCATTTGTAGAGGAAATAAAGTTATACAAAATGTATGCCAAGAAATAAAAGGAATTATCATTACAAAATAAGCTAATATATTAATCTTTTCCTATTTACTGTATTTTCCTGTATATTATCCGCAAAACCTTTCTTTTGATTAAAATAAAAAATACGCAGTATGACTAAAAATATTTATTAGGAAAAAGATCTTTTTGAATCCACCTCAACACAAAATGCGATAAATTGGGATTAAAGTGACATCAATAAAGATCAGAGAAGGTTTTAGTAAAACTTATCGATTTTTAGTTTTTAACAGGGTTCGCACAACTCTTGGAAACTCCTTAAATTCCAAAAAACTTTTTAAGGCCCTTGAAACTCCTGTAATTTTGACTTGACTTTTTAAAAATTGTGAATTACTCCTGGAATTTTTTCTTACCTTGATGCATTTATTTTTTTCTAGAAAATCTTATAATTTTTAGAGTTTTTTTGTTTTAATATTTTAAAACTTTCAATAAAATTGTGAAAAAACTTAATTCAAAATTAGTTTTTAATATTGCCACTAGATGGCAGCATGATCGATATTAAGTTTTTATATTCTTAACTGTTGACTTGTATTACCAGTTTTAAGATCTAATTCAGGTACAATAATTTCATGATAATTCGGTTTAGTAATATTTACATTTAACTGAAGTGAAGTAATCACCAAACAAAATTGCAATTAAGACTGGCGATTTTAATTGATTATTTTACTATTTGCTGCTGTTTTCCTTATATTGTATAAAATTCTTTGAATATTAATATTTAAGTATAAAATTTTTGAGTTAAAACATACTTTCCGTGTCTCCCTTGATAAAAATTGCATAGAATTTAATCGAATCAGGATAAATTTGTTTATTAGTGAAATAAAGACTGAAATAAAAATTATTCAATTTGCCTCGTGGAAAGTGTCTTTTTCTATGACCAGTGGACTTTTTGCGTGGTTCAGAAAAAAACACCTTCCCATGGTCTGTTTTGCAAAAAAGACTTCTGTATTTCAAATATGGGTGAATCGTCAATTAAATCCCATATGAAAGGAAAAAAAGCATATATATTTATTAAAACTCTACTCATTTAAAAGATTTTTTCATTTCTGCTGATCTTGTTAAAGAATATGAATCAAAAGCATGCTCTGAAAGTTTAGATTTGTTTCTTCAAAAGAAGCTTTAAAGGCTGAAGTTCTATGGACCATTAAAGTTTTAAACAATGCGTTTAGCTACAGTTCTTGTAACAATATAAATTGCCTCTTTCAAGCAATGTTTCCAAACAATGCAATTGCAAAGCAATTCAGTTGTACTGAAAAAAGTGTGCTAATTTAGCAGTTTTTGGAATTGCACCTTATTTTTCTAACTTATTGAAAGAAAAATTTAAAAATGTTTCTAATTATCTCCTTCTCTTTGATGAAAGCTTAAATAATCATCTGGAGACACAACAATTGGACTGCCATGTAAGATTTTGGGATAATGCTACAGTTAAAACACAGTATTACTCATCCGATTGTTTAGGTCATTAAACTGGATATATATATTTTGTTTGAAAAAGTGAATGAGAAGTGCTTAGAATCAGGAACAAGTGGATTACTCCAGTTGTCAATGGATGGCCCAAATGTGAATTGGATTTGACTAAAATGGCTGGTTTTTTTAAAAAGTGAACATCATTCAATATTGTAAATGTCGGAAGCTGCAGCTTATACATTCTACATAATGCTTACACAAGTGCAATTTACAGACTATTTAAGGACTCACCAGCTCATTGGGATGACTTAGATAGCCTTGACCCAGGCGTAAAACTTCCTTTAAAGTTTTGCAAACATTTATGCTTATAAAATATAAGTGTTTTCAACAGATTGCTTGAAATGTTACCGTATCTTAAAACATATGTCATTTGCTCAAAACAAAAAATTTCCTAATCCCTATAAAAAAGTTTTGATATTGTGCAGAAGTGTTCAAAAAATGTACTTTTTCTGCTAAATGCAATTTTTTTTACATTTATTTCTCAAGAAGTAGAACCTTTTCTGACACTTAATCAAACTCGTAAACCAATGTTGCCATTTATTGCTGGAGATTTTTATGCAGTGTTAAAAAGTGTGAGGCAAAAATTTTTAAAAGAATCTTTGCTCTCTGAATGTATTGGAAATCTCTAAAAAACTCTAAAATTACTCATTATTTTATACAATGTATAATCCAGTATTATATACAATGTATATTATTTAAATAAAAAAATTTCTGTTATAGCTGTAAATTCATTGAAAGCTTTTGAAATAATCATTAATAATTTTAATTCAAATAAAAAATAGTCTCATAATGTTTGCAATTATTTATTTTTATTATTTACAGAAATATATGAAAAAAATATTGCATGTACATAATTAAACACATATTTGGTTAATAACAATTTTTAAAATAAATAAAAAAAATTGTTTAACGTAAATGTCGATCCCTCCTGGAAATTTTTGATTTGACTCCTGGAAAACTCCTTAAAACTCTTGGAATTTGATTCTTGGAAATCTCTTTGAACCCTGTTTTAATAACTTTTAAAACGAGGTTAGACATAGTTTAAAAATAATATATATTTGTTTCGTTAATAATTAAATGGAAGAAATGGATTATTTTCAAACTGCACATTGGATAAATTTTGTCTTTTTTTCCGCGCATACTTTGTTTTTCACCTTACATTAACAAGTGTATTACCCTTTTTTTAACTTGCCTTCCCTATAGCTTTTAGTTTAAAATTTATTATGTAACTTAAATGTTTTCGCTTGCACATGACGATATTTGAAGTTGAGTGTTTCGAGAGCGAAATATCTCAGGTTAAGACAGGTGACGAAATGACATTAGGCAATTGAAAATGTAATATCGTGAACGTAATTGGACAATGCTAATTACAGTTAAAATAAGACAGCCAAGTCATGGTGTCATCTGTTATTTTATAAAACATAAACACCATTTCTTTAAAAATTTATGGTAATCTTTTCTGATGGAAAATGTTTTTCATCAGATTAACCGCAGGGGTGTATAATACATACAATGAAATTCAAAACTTTTCACATAATCCACGGATTATATACAGGAAAATATGGTAGTTAAAATATTTTTTATTATAGTTATTTTTTATTCGAAACATAAAAGACAATTTTTTATACTTACATTGTGATTTTAGTATTTATGATATTTTTCTCTTTTTATTAATCATTAAATTTATATGAAAACTAATTTTTGTTAATTTATTTAATGATCAATTTATTTAACAAAAATTCAATAAAATAAAATTCTTGTATACTAGCTAATACATACATATAATTGTTAATAAATTCCACAAATATTCCTGAAGTTCAGCTTTTATATTTTCCTTTGTATTTAAAATATTGAATTAAAGGTTAACACTTGTAGCAATACATATTTACAAGCCTATCATGTTTTGCATGTATTTTAGTATATAATATTAAAAATGAGGATTTAAAATTCATTATCTTCTAAGTTGTTACTCATAACTAAAAGTCTTATCAGATTTTGATTAAGAAAAAGTTATTTGATTAGAAAGAATGATAAATAAGTTTGGTTTAATTCTGGTTCTTCAATCATTAATATTTATGAATAAATTTTTCATGTATTCTTTTAATGTTATGTTTTTATTTCTAGATTCTTCAAATCAAATATCAGAGAAGTCATTATTAAAGTTGCCATTAATGTGTTCAAACTGCAAGTATATAATGACCACTTTAAGTGATGCTCAGAGTCATCTCAACACAAATCCTAATTGCCGTACTTCACAATTTAAATGTCCTTTATGCCCAAAAATTTTCATTTGGCCGGCTACTCTTGTAAAGCATTTTCGTGAACAACATCAAGGACCTGATGGAACTACAAGAGTAACTGAACGCTTATGGTATTATTGTGATGTATGTAGAAAACCTTTATTAAGTAAACATGCTCTTACACTTCACCGAAATAAATTTCATGGACATTTGGCCGATCCTTTTCAACCTGCATCTCCAGGTAAGTTACAAAATTTATTCTTTATTTTTGTTTAAGTAATGTATTAGATTGACTTATACATTTTAATTTAGAAAGTACAAATCCTTCAAAACGGGGAAGAAAACAAGGAACTAGAGTTTGCAGGCTGTGTAAAAGAACATTTTTGAGTAGTGGTGACTATCATACACACATACAAAACTTTCATTGTGTTGGAAATGCATCTAGTTCTGCTTATGGCTCCACTTTTGACACCAGAGATCCAATATCACCCTTGGAAAATGAATCAAACTCTTCACAAAGTATTATGTCTATATCATCAATTACATGAAAAGATATTGTAGTTCCTGATAACTAATATAAGGAGTGTTTATTTTATAGTTTTTAGAAGAAATATGTATATCAAGAAAAAAAGAGTTATTCCTAATTTGTTGCAATTGATATTTTTTTAAGTTAAACCTTAATAAGTTCTTTCAAAATTTCTTAAAGTTCTTATTGTTTCTGTCTTATCAATGAAATAATTCAAAATAAAGTCAACTATGTTAATTAGCACAGTAAGATTAGAAGCAAAAAAATTACTAATGTATTGATAAATTTAAGCATTTCCTTTAATTTTGTGAAAGTTTAATTTAATTTTTCCTGTATGAGAACATAATAATTATTTAAAATTTTAAGGCATTGCATTTTGACTAAATTGTTATACCTTATGATTCTATGATATTAAAAATAGATTATCTATATAAAAGTATTTGTGTGATTCATGCTTTTTTATTAAGTTTAAAAGAATCTGCATTTCATAACAGTATAAAATTCAAAATTTAACTAGTTAATAAATGTATACATTTAATTTATTTGCCTTTATTTAAAATGAAGATTTTATCAATTTTTATGCAACTTTAAAAGGTCAAATTACTTTTTTCCGATTTCATTATATAGTAGTCTTGAATTTTTAAGAAAACTATAATTTTTTAGAAAACTATATACTTGAATTTCTTAGAAAACTATAATTGTATTTTATGTTTTTAATGTTGCCTTTGTAGTCTAAGATACATGCATTACTAAATAATTTATAGTCTAAATTGTGTACATACAATTAATTGGCAAGATTACTTGTTAATGTTTTTAGATATGGTTATAGTTAAGTGAAAATTATTATATTTTATTTACTTCTTAATGCTAAATTGCAATTTTTATGTAACTTTCACCATTACTAAAGTACTTTAATGATGTGCTGTTCTTGTGTTTTATTTAAGATGAATCTTAATGTATTAAAGATTTCATTGAAAAGTACGCATGCTCTTCAAATGCATAAGTATGCATAAATTCCTATATTGTCTAAAATTGAAACAGCTTTTTAGTAGTGTTTAACAGGTTGCAAAATCAAATATCACTCCTTTAAATTGTTAGAAGTGTAATTTCTTCACTTGTTAAATACTGAAAAATTCATCAAATAGTGCAAAAGTCCTTGATATTTTCAAAATGAGTACCATTTTTATTTTGTGTGCGTGCCATGGAATTAAAAGCTTCAAATGAAAAATGTGAATGAAGACTTTTTTTGTAAACTCTTTTGATTAAGTATTGATAATGTTTATCTTTCTAATATTCTTTTAAATATTATTTTGAAACTCATATATTTATTTGAAAATGTCTTAAGGAAATGTGTGTTTTTAATTATTTAAAAGATTTTTTACATAAAGGTTTTATTGAATTTAAATTATCAAGGAAAAAACTTTTAAATTCTTTCTTTTCATCATTTTTGTACCATACTTTATAAAATGTTTCTTAAAGAAATCTCAATTGCTTTTTTTTCTTTTCTTTAAGAATTTGTCATATGTTGGTGTTGGAAATCTTTGACTAGTACTTCATTTATTAAAATATAGCTTGGTTATGTCTTGTCTAAAAAAATTTAGATCAAATAGTGGTACCATTATTATCTTGGTATATTTTACTATTGGTTTTCTGTTAATTTATTAACTGTCTCAATTTGTTATACTCAAATTTTAATCTCTTATGATTAGGAAACTGAATCCATTAATTTCATTTCAAAGTCTTCCCTGGCCAATGATCTTTCTCCACCAATAAAAGCCAGTAAGTTTCATATAGTCAAGGTTGAAAACTTCCATTTGTTCTTTGACATTCTTTAGGATTTAAAATTGTTATTCATTTTTCATAATATGGTTTATTTTCTTATATTAGTGCTTTGAGTTCAAAGTTTTAAAATTTGCTCTTGTTGCATGTTTTTAAATTTCTGAAATTTTCTCAGTTTTGTTTTTCATTATATAATAGTGTTTTTCAAGGTTATTTGTATCCTTCATTCTGTTGAAAAATTAAATATAAAAAGAAAAATTGTTTTAAATTGACTGTTTGAAAGATAAACAACTTGACTGCCTACATATATAGAATCTTCCCTTCAAATCTATGTTTGATGTTGGAATGTAATTGAAATTTTACTGTGTTTGTTGCTTAAATAATAGCATGATTGCAATGGATATTTGAAATAAGTTTTGTGGTCATTATGTTTATTGCAAGTAATTAATATGAAGTTTTAACATACATATTGATATTAAACTACAGTTGAACTTTATTAAGACGAAATAGTTTAATGATAAATATTACATAATAGAAAATCAGTTATTTGTTCCACCAGAAATACTGTTCATCTTCCACAAAAAATTCTCCTACTTATTTGTCTGCCGGTCTATTGCATTAAACAACATATGTTCCATTTTTGATAAGACAATCCAGAAAAAAGTCAACTTTAGCTTACTTAACACTTTGAGAATAAGCCTAAATACTGTCAGTTCATTACATCCTTAGACCCTATTTGAAACAGACATATTTTTTACTGTAGTAACCAGGGAAGCTGTTCTTGTATATAGACAGCATTTAAAAACATTAGTTTTTGCAAAATTTTTTACTACAAAAGAAATTAATTGATTGATTTTAAAAATGCATTTTTTCAGATGAAATGTATTTCTTGGTTATAAAACTATGTGACTTTACTTTCTCTCATGTTTCTTTAATATTTTTTAATGGGCAAACATAACATTTTGAAATGATCATAACATATCCTAAAACAACAATATTTTACTTATGAAAAAAGAAGAGCATGTGTACATAAATGCTCTCTGTTTTGATTGATATTTTATTTTTTAATTTCAAAAGATTCCCTTTCCTCACCACAGTATATCCTATTTCATTTAATATAACAGTCCACATTACTGTAGTTTATTGTTATTCTACAGTTAGTGATTAGTAAAACAAATAATAATAATAAAGATTTTGGATATTTGACTTCGGTTTTTATATTTGCTTTAAAAATCATTTTTGAATGGAATAAGTTTTTATTGTTAAATAGAAACCCAAAATTTTGAATAAAGTATACTGCTTTAAATTTGTATGATTACAAACTAAAGTAGAAGGGACTTAGAAATAAAAGAGAACCTGAAGTTACTTTATTATTATGGATTTGCAGTTCATACTATGAAAATTAGCATTAAATGGAGCACTCATTTATAAATTTTATTTTTAAAAGAGAAATTTGTTTTGCTATGCGATTGTTATATAAGTTGTCACATAAGAACTTTCAAAATACTTAAATGAAATTTTTTGCTACCTAAACTTTTTATACTCCAACATGTAAATTTAGATTACAGAATAGAAATTATCTGTTATAATGTATGTGAAAACCAATAATTTAAGCCTTTGATTGAGAATTTTTTTAAAATAATGTACAGGGTCCAATCTAGTCTGTTAGAAGTCATTAGAATAATTTAAAATGTGCAAACTTTTTTTTTTAATAAAAAATTGATAGTTAATAAAATTTAAGGATGAAATTTCAGATGATGCAATTGATGCAGCTAAGAAAATTTTAATTTCATATTAATCATGTTAAATGACTATGTTGAAATCTATTTATTCACCTCAGAAATTTTAAAAGATACAAGTGTCTTAAAAGCTTAAAAATGATGAATTTTTTTTAAAAAATGAGAATGATTTACTATTTTCTTAAATAAAATGATAAGAATGATAAAAAAGTCTTTAATGGAATAAAGTTGATTTTTTAGGTAATTTAAGATGGAGGAATATTTTCCAAAAATATATTTTTGAACTAAAACAAAAATCAATATTTGATTATTTTATGGAGAGAAACTCCAATACAGAGAATTTACTTCATAACAAGCATCCATAAAAGCTTTAATTTCATTCATTTTAAAATTCTTTATAATATCTGTTAAATATCTAAACTGAAACAACTATATATTTTATCTTTAACTATATATATCTATAACTATCTAACTATATATTTATAAAATTTCCAATAATGTCTTTTAAAATATTTCATTTAAAATTATCTGTAAATAAAAAATATTTGCCTATAGATATTTACTCTATTGAATTATTTTGCATATCTAGTTATATCATTTTAACTTCTATCATGTATTCATTATATTATTTAACTGCTATGTATTAAAAATTAAACTTTAGTGCTCAAACATTAATTGAAATATTTGAAATTTAATTTATTTAAAATATCTTTAGAGTAAAAATGTTTTATTTTATATAGTGCCTATAAAAATTAGCCATCTTAATTTGCATTCTAATAACTTCATTTAGATATTCAGATAGTTGTATAAAAAACAAAATTGCATTTCATTACTATTCAAAATTTATAGGAATTTCTCATTTAAATTTTTTGTGTTATTTTAGGTATTTGCAATGTAGCTATTGTTGCTTATCACTTTAGAATCAAACTAAATTAGTATATTTAAAACTACATTATCTCAAGTGTGTTATTTTTCACCAACAAATGAGATTTTATTATTGTTTTTAGCGTTTTTTCTCATATTTTTTACTTAATTCACATAAATTTTCATAATAAGCATGCAACTAAAGAAATTGTGAAATCCATAATAAATTGCAAATAAAATAAAATTAATAGTATGTACATTTTATTTTAGCTATACAGTGATCACTCATTTTTCACTGTTAATGAGAATCAACCTTCCAAGAAAGCTGAAAAACCGCAAATTAGTATTTGCCCCCTAGGAATATTCATGTATGCGGGTACACAAATGTTTTAAATATGTAAACAGTATTTATATGCTTCATACATTTAAGACAAAATTTACAACAATATACGTATTTACTTAAACGTGTTAGTGCTTATTATTAAGGTTAATAACAAAACTTTATACTGTAATAAACATTAATCAACACTGCTTTCTAAGAGAGGCGGAGTCTTGTGTTGGTGACAGAAAAGAGGTTCTCATTTGACTCGTAGAAGCCTTAGGCTCACTCAGAGAGACTCTTCTGCTGGAAGTGCTGACAGTCGAGCCAGGGGCTTTACCTTGGAGAGAAACATAGTAATAAGTAATTGTTGTCTTTTTTTTTTTCTTTTCCTTCAAAATTCCTCTGTACAAGAACATAACCTTGTCAAGGCGATATTGAACTTGACAGCTTGAACCATATTGTTGTCAATGTCTTGTGCAAATTGCTGAATCGCTCTTGCCATGTTGCAGATTCTGCAGGCTAAGGCAAATCTTTTCAGTGTTCTTTCTTGTCTTCCTCTTCATTTTCTTTCTCACTTACAGACTTTGTCATCTCAAGAAGGTCTTCATCAGTCAGTGGGACTGAGTAGCATTCAATAAGGGTGCTGATGTCTTTTTGTCATGTTGACAAATCCTTCATTCCTTATGATGTGAGGCAGCCTCACCGTACTTTCATTGGTCAATATCTCACTGGAAACCAATCGCGCATCTTTATGAGAGGTCGTGGTATGTACTCTGAATCAACTCTTCTCTTTGTTTGACATGCAGTTATTTTTATCTTGCGATCAACATAAAACAACGCTCCTTTCTGCAATGTGGTTGCCGCCGTTGTTATTTTTTAATTTTTTAATGAATATTTTGGAAAAACTTGGGAAGCCCTGAAGTTGCAAAACATGAAGCGCAAAGTAGCGAGGGAAGACTGTACTCTAAATCAATGTGTTCCATTATCAAAGTATTAAGTTAGCAAAAAGATTAAGTGTTTAAATTCAATTCCTAAACTGGCAGTTCTTGAGTATTAAATATGGTAAAATGTTATTGTTTATATTCATACTTTTCTGTCCTTATTAACTAAACTGATATTAAATCTCTTCATTAATATGAAATTTGAGTTATTGTTAAGTTACTTACAATCATTATCAAGCTTTAAATATTTCGCTGTGCCAAAAAATTATCAAGTTTAAATTTTTATTCTGTCAATTCCATATCAGCTGAAATACCTTTTAAATAATGTTTCTTTATTATTTTTCTTGATTTATTTCATTCAATTTATATTAGATGGTAAGAAGGACTCCTTTGGCACACATCATCAATTAGTTTAGAACTAACATAATATTTTCTTGACACTACTATGTATTATTCTTCATAGTAGATATTAGTATAACAAGTAAAATATGTGTAATTTTGTATATTGAAGAAACTATAGCAATGATACTATGCAATTTAATCTTTTATAAGATATGATTATAGCAACTATACTATGCAATTTAATCCTTTATAAAAAAAAGTGTAAACAATGTGGAACAATTATTTGTATTAGTTTTTTTTATATAATCTATATTAAACATTAAGCTTAAGTGTTTTAAATTTGTCTTGTATTTTAAATTGTGTCCTAATGTTGTTTTCCTAAATGCTCTTTTATAAAATAAACTTTATGTCAAGTTATAAATTATTATAATGATTAAGAAATCTATGAGTATCTTGTTCTTTAATTAAGTAATTATATTAATTAGTTAAAATTTTATGTTCACATTTCAAATGTTTTTGTTTTTTAGTATGTATCAGTTTTTAGTATGTTTTAATCAGTTTTCATGTTTAATTTATAAAAATCTAATTTTAATTACTTAATGTTCATTATATTACAATAATATGTATAAAATTATATTTGTTATATTCAAAATGTAATTATTTGATAAAGAGATAATCAGTAAACATTACTGATGCTTTTAGATAAGAAAAATATTAGTACAAATATACATCTTTTCTTATTTTAATTTTGGTAACATTTATAATTTTTCATACCATGCATTTATATATATTCAGATAAATTCTGAAATAAATAAAATGCAAGTGTTATCTTTAAAATTCATGTTCATGTTCAGTTTTATTAATCAACTTAATTATTTCATATATGGAAGTCAGTGTACCGTCCATAAATTTCAAAAAATAACATTTAATCTCTTAAAATAAAGCAAAAATGGAATTATATTTCTAAAAGGATTTTTTCTACTCAAAATACTAATGGGAAATTTTTCCACATGAAAATTTGTTTTGTATGTAATATATATGTATATATATATATATATATATATATATATATATATATATATATATATATATATATTGAATGTGTTATTTGTTCAAAAAACATTTCATAAGGAAACTGAAGTTTTGACGTATGTAGGAATTGGTTGACTGTAATTATTACTGTAGTCATTAATTGTATAACATGAAGCAAGTAAATAATACCAGAAATGCCATGTATGAGTGGTAAATATAATGAATTAAAAACTAGAATAGGTGTTAGAATTTGTAAAGAATACAAGTATAGATGTGTGTGGTTATATTTCTTGTAGTGAAATAGAAACATACTCTTTATATTTAAGGTGTGAAATATTTTTAAAAAAATGTGCATTACTATGTTGATATACTCTAAAGTATTACTTCAGATATTAATGATATAATCATGTTTTTCTTTTTTTTTGTGGCATCAATTTATATGTTGATACATTGTTATACCTTTTAAAAACAGTTAACTATGGAAAAATATGAAAAATTTTATTTCCCTGCTGCTCTTCCCATGATTATTAAATAGGTGATAATTACCTTATTTATTTTTACTGATCAAAAGTAATACATATTTATATGAATTTTAGTTGATAAATTACATCCCTTTTTATATCAATTTGTATTTTAAATATTTTTTAAGCAACAATGCAAAATCATGTCCTATGTTTATTTGTAAGAACCAAAGTTACATTGCTAACTACTTCACACAGCCTTTTTCAGTTAGAATGATATATATTTTTATTTATTTATTTATTTTTGTATTTACAAAAGGTATTCCTACTTTTTCATGTATTCCGTTTGCAACTTTCAAAACATTAATCATAAAACACTCTTATTGATTATTAGATGCCACATGCCACATTTGAATTACAAAATGTAATATTCACAATCTTGTAAAAAATATGCTAAACTTATAGAACAGGTTTATATTTATGGAATATTCTGAAGCTTTCACAAACAATACTTTATTGAATATGTATTTTCATTATTTTGATAAGAGTCAATTTATTAAATAGTTATCAATAGTTCATTGTGTGTGTGTGTGTGTTGCATTTCTTGTACACCATGAAAAACGAGTTGGGAATTTCACTTACTTGCTCTGCTTTGAACTTCAGCTGCTGGCCTTGTTTGACTTGACAGAATTCACATTTTTTAAAACAGATTATTCACATTTGTAATGAAAAAGGTTCTGAAGAAAATTTAAGTTCAATGCATAGATTTTTTTCAGTAAACATGTTATTTAATAATAAATTTGCTTGTCTCACTATGTACAAAAATGCTCATAAAAGCATAGATGATATTTCCCACAATATTTATTAGAATATTTTTGTATTAATCTGATCATTGTCTTGTACTTTAATCAAGTTTTTTCATGGTATGTATTATTGTAACATCACTATAAGTTGAGTAGTTATAGATCGTTTTTTTTTAAATGATTGAAACTTGCATTTAAATGAAGAGCTTATTTTTATAGTCTTATAAATCTGATTTCTTTGTGTAAAAAAAATAATTTTTGTTTTGTGAAGAAAATTAATTTTAATTGTCTTCCCTTTTTAAAATTTTTATTTGCTAACTTAATAAAAATTACTTCATTTCAATTATTAAATATATAAATATTATCATCATGAAATTAGGACTTCCATATAACTTGAAACGATATACATATGGTTCTAATAATATTTAATTGAAGTTAGTGCATAATAAAAAGGAAATCAGCTGGACAGATTAATTAATGAAAATTATGATTTTTCAAATTTAATAGAAAATCTCAATTCAGTCAAAAAATAAGAGTAAAATGTTTTTATTCTTGTGTGTGATGAATGTTTAATTTATCCTTAGCATTATATATTAACATAATAATGATAATTTTTTATTTAAATAATAATTTGAGACTGGGCAAGAAAAATTATAATAGAAATACCTTGTACATAACTGCATCTACTGTGGGAGAACTCTTAGCACTTACTGTATTGATGTATTTTTTGTGTTATTAACATGTAAATTATAGAAAGTTTTTGCAATGTTTTTAGCTGTGTGTGTTAACGTTTCTCAATTGATAGAATTTTTACATCCCTGTATGAAATGTCACTATTAGTTTTGAATAAACTAATTTTATTTCAGAAATATTATTTCTTTTTGTGTTTGAATTTAATTCTAAATGCTTATTTTGTTTCTGTAATGAAGTTAATGGTTGAAATAAGAAGAAAAAAGAATACTAGATGTGATGTGTCTAAAGTTATAAATTTCATTTCAGCGACCTTTCATTATATGAACCCTTTAGCCGAGATTTAAAGATAGGTGGTTCCAAAGTAATCTAGAGCTGGCAGCCAAATGGTTGGTGCTCTTGCCTTCAATTCAACCACTTGTTGTTCGTTAGTTCATTCTAATCCCACCTTGGGTTTATATTTGTAGTGGTTTTGAATCCATTTTAAACCGTTATTCCTGTTGTAATTAGCCCTTGTGTTCAAAGTCACCATTGAGTGACAAACAAACCAAACCAAGGGAGCCTAGCATTATATGGTACCCTAAAAAGAAAGTTTTTATTTAAAGAGACCACAGTTGCTGAGGCAGGATTTTAACAAGAATATCCTGCAGCATCCAGGGTTTAATTAAATAATGACCCAGGTACTCAAGCCTATGAGCCAAAAAACTTCCATATTTGCATGGACATTTTAGTGAAGTTTCCTTTATATAGAAAACCTGTGCAAAAAAGTCACCTACTCCTATCAGATTGGGATATCCTGTTATATGTATATATTGAGATGGCAGTGCCCTGCAAGAAGTACCACTCCTCTCCTTAAACAATTTAAACTGAGCTTTAACAGTTTATCTTTTAGTGCGACAGATATTATTTAATAACTTTGCTTGTGCTTTACACTAAAGTTACACTAGTTCCAAAATTGTTGTTTTCTGAAAAGCTAAAGCAGTGCCTCATCAGTTTCTTTGAAATACTCAGTGCTGGTTCATGACCAACATAATCGCCGTCAACTCATCATAACTCATTACTAGGGACACTAAAATGCCTGGGCACCTACATTAAATTGAGAGGATTATCTTTATAGCTAATTTGCCCAGAGTAAGGTAGCATTCCCAAAAAGAATAGCAAATATGCTTATGAAAAGTCAATAATGCTTCTTGTTTATCAGAGCAGATTATTTATTCTCTTATGAAAATAGCCGCTGTCCAAATAAATTCTATTGTACATGAGAAAGGAATTGCAACTAGTACAATAAGTATAAGCTCCAAGGCACTCTGAAAAATTTTCAGAAAATTAGAACTATAAGCTGATTATCTTCAGTAAGAACCAGAACAATACCATTCAATGTTGGCAATTTAAAAAATTTGAAGGATATATCCAATTAGTTTTATTATGATTTGTTTTTCTGCAATCGATCATTAACTTTTACCACACTTAAATGTGAAGAGTACATGTGGGAATTTCAGTTATTTCTATTAAACATAAAATGAACTTGACAATTCAGCCAATCTCCTCATATTCTGAAAACTTGCCATTTGCTAGGTTAAATGGCTTAATAGCAATTTTTGTTTTTAGATATTAAGAGTGTGCCACCCGTAAACTTAATAATATGAATTGAATAATTTCCATAGGAACCCGTTTTATAAATTCAGTTAGCTGTATTATAAGTGGTAACAATGGTATGGATATCACTCTCTATTTTTCTCCTTTTTATTAAAGAGCTTTCTATACCTGAACTACATTCATAATGTATATATCTATTGAATCACCAAGAAACTAAACTAATTGTGATAAGTAAGTATTTACTGACCTTACAGTTTTGATAGTAAGCTTGGAGAATGGCATGTTATTGGGTGACAACCAACTTCAAAACTTCTGGTGGCAATAATCGCCTTCTCTGACAAAGATTCCAAAGTCATTTTTGTGGGAATCCTAGTTGGTTCATTTTAATTACCTTCCTACTACGTTTAATTCATTTTTTCATGAAACAAAATTTTATCTATTGGAGGTTAGATACGCATACTTTATCTTATATTTTTCAATTATTAATAAAGTCAACACATTTCGTAAAAGGTCAGTGATTTCCCTTTTATATATTCTAATAAATATTGATTTATTACTTTTATTAAGAATTATATAATACAAAATGTGCATTCTATAGGATTTTCACTTTTACTTCAATCACTACTACCCCATTCAGTGGGGTGAGCCTTTACTAAACGTTTCTTTATCTCAAAGATATGCAAACATAAAAATGAATTATCTTTGATTCTTTGCAATAAACAAAATATTTTTTCTGCAATATCTAGGTGATTCACCAAAATAAGAGCATTTAGTTAGTTCCTAACAGTAATACAAGCTCTTGCTCTCATTCAACATCTTTGGATGCACGTGCATATAGTGTAAAAAACGTGAACATGTACATACAAAATAACCGTTGCCAGTCCATGGCGAATTAATATATTGTCAACATCACCTTTAGTCATATAACTATGAATAACTGAAGCTAATCGAGTATGATTGAGGCTGATTTGTAATAATTTAATGCTCACTATCATGGCATCCTAAGAAGCTAAGTGGGAGTTCGTGGTACCACGAGTAAAAGTGATTTGATTTTCTTTCAAAGCCTTTGCTCTCAGACATAGGAGAGCTAGGCTGCTGAGTTGTATTAAAACCAGTGTCTAATTCCAGTTCTTCAGTGTTAGATAATTTACTAAAATAAGGATTTCCTTACAAGTTTGTATAGCCATCATTATTGGCCTTTTTTATAGCTTCTGTGGCTTCTATATTGACTTAGAAGATACATCTAACAAAATGTATCTACAGAGTTTTCTCCATTCTAAAGTTCCATTCCAACCCTGGGTTGAGTCAACACATCCTAGAATACGAAGCCTGAGCGTATGAGTTATGAGTCATCCAAAGAAGATCTGTTGAAATATTCACTGTCGCTGTTATATTGGCAAAAATAAAACAAAATTTTCATGTGTCATGCCGTCAAATGCCTAGTTTCTATTTTATTTTATTTTTGTAAATTAAATAAAATATCGCATTAAATTTAACAAACCTAAAGTTATTTTTAGGAATTGATTTTAGATTTTAAATTAGATTTTAGAGATTAGTGAACTAATTCGTTAAGTTTAATTTAAGTAACACTTTAAATTAAACTTAACGAATTAGTTCACTATTTATAGACAGAATTTTATTCGATATTTATTTTTTAAAGTTGTGTTGACTGGGTAAAAAACTTTAACAACAAAATAACAGCATAAACAACTTTAAAATATAAAAAAAGTAATGTTTTAAAGTTGTTTACCCTGTTATTTGTTACTAAAACAGTTATATGAAATTTAATATTAAAATTTTACTATCCCGATTACATCAAATTGTATTTCCTCGATTTTAAAACTAGTAAATTACACTAAAATTGAAACACAACTTTAAATTAAGTCTATTTATATTGAAAATATATAGATATTTTTATTTTATAGCTGAATACAATTGAAGAACATTTATGAGGAATATTAATTTAGTTTTATGAATAGAAATGAAAAGCAATATATATATATATATATATATATATATATATATATATATATATATATATATATCAAAAATATGAAACAATACTTTTATATTAATATTGAATTACGTGATTATAAGTTTACTAATTTTTTCTTCTCATTAATGTATTGGACTTTTTAAAAGAAAACATAATAACTATAAAGAACTACACACAGGCAAATATTAGAATTAGCAACTTATTATTTCATTACATTACTTCAAAATTAACGAACTTAAATTGCTTTTATTTCCAGAAAATAATATTAGATTTATTATTAAATTAACGAATTGCATCGTTAAGTAGAGATAGGATTTTACTAACCTTGGAAATTTATTTTTTACTGAAAAAATAAGAAGACAAAAAAAAATGAAATTATTTATCCTGTTAGTTATTTGTTACGAAAATAGTTATATAAAATTTAACATTATATAGAATTTTAATGTCATAATTAAATAAAACTGCATATTCTCAATTTTAAAGCAAAAAGTAAATATCATTAAAAATAAAACAATAGTAAGTACAAAAGTACTTTATAAAATTTTTAAAAATATACAGGTATATTTATATACTGATTATTCATTATTATACTATTGGATGCAATTCAAGATTATACGTGAAGAACAGTTTTATAAATAGAAATAAAAAACGAAAATTATATGTATCAGGACTATTATGAAAAGTATGCTAAGATTTATTAGAAAAAAATGAAATAGTATTTTTTATGCAAATACTTTTAATATAGCTGATGTTTATTAAATTTATTAATCTCATTAATCTTATGTATGATTTTTGTGGTGTTCGAATACTCCTCATTCTCTTCACATGATGGCGCTGTAGTCATTGGGAGATAATGGAGTCCGCTCCGGCGGGAGAGATTGTCTTTGAGCAGCGAACGAGGAGGTTTATCTGGCTCTCTTTGGGTGTTTTTGTTCTGTTTGTCGTTTAGGGCCATGATCAAATTTCTATTAATTATAATTTTAATATACTATGCTGTTAATTACTCATTTTAATTTTTAAATGTTTGTATTTGTTCGAGTTTGCTTTCTTCTACAGAACAGACACTACACTGGCGCAGTCGACAGGATTACGAGCTGACGTTTCTGACATTATCCGAAATGGAACTGTGATTTCGTTTGACTGTTTTACAAGTAATTGAAATGTTTTTTCTCGCTTGGAAAGAAGATTCACGAACTATTGCGGTGGAATTAAGCATTGAGAACGCCGTGAATGGAAAACTTTATGAACTAAAAAAAATGAAAACAAAGCGAAAACTACGAATAAGCGTTCATTAAAGAATTTTTAAATTTCTTGATTGAAGAGCGAAAAAGTTTGCAAGAAATTAAAGAACGAAAATTTAATATGGAAATGGGAAAACGAAAATGAAATATGAAAGCAGAAAAATGAAAACAAGAAATGAAATTCGAGCTTCAAAAACTAAGTTTAATGGGAAATGTACGAACGCGAGAAGATAACTTTCGAAATACTGGTACTGATTTTTTTGTGGGGGGTTGGCAGGGGTCACGTGACTTTTAAGATCACGTGACTTCCGGTTTGCTCGTATAAGAACACGAGGCTAATTTTTGGAAGTGAGTTTAGTTGTTGGGTTCCTACTGCTTTAAAAACTTATCTCTGGAGGCGTGGTCAGCGAAACGGCGGGAGTAGTTTTTCTAGCTGGTGTTATGACGTCAAAAGATGAGAGTAAATATGTTTCAGTGTGATGAACCATGTTCAATCAAGGAAAAAACCTGTTAACTGCGATATGCTTACGCTGCGCGGATGAATACAATGTCTGAATCAATCACAATGCTTTTTTTCTGTTGATTTGGAAAATAATTCTAGTTTCTGTCTAAGTGTTTCATTTCCGCTGTTCTACTAGCTTTCGAAAGGTTAGACTTATTCAGAAGGATTTCAAGTTGCACTCCTTTGATTTATTACAGACATCATGTCTTCATCAAACAACAAACGTGCTTTAAAAGAATCAGACGATGTGGTAAGTATAAGTTTTAATTTGCATGCATTTATAATGAAATTTGTTTGTTAATCGTAATATGACATGTAATAAAAACTCAAAATTTCATTTTATTTAATAGATGACTATCAATGTTTCTGACATAGATGTAGACAAAAGCAACAAAAAAGTCAAGACAGAAGAAGAATCTAAAGTAAGTTTTCTATTTATTTTAAACGAACGAGATTAATAATTTATAGTTATTCAGTGTTCAATGTTATTGTGAGATGTGGTTTATACAGATGAGTAATTTATATATTTTTTTTACTTTTCTAGGCATCAGGAATTTTTTACGAAAATGAGATTGCGGATGATGTATTTCCTATAGGAGATTCCGTTTTTGTGTTACCCTGTACTTTCCATGGAGTTGTTTCAGTACACATTAGAAAGTATCAGAAATATGGAATGAAATATTATCCAACATCAGAAGGAATTACTCTTCGACCATGATGAATTGAACAAATTATGGATAGAGAAACTGTGCCTCAAAATGAGAATCAT
Organism: Latrodectus hesperus; assembly: GCA_037975125.1. Taxonomy (NCBI): domain Eukaryota; kingdom Metazoa; phylum Arthropoda; class Arachnida; order Araneae; family Theridiidae; genus Latrodectus; species Latrodectus hesperus. The sequence goes on along the minus strand of CM075858.1, from coordinate 98,815,208 downwards.
CTACGAAGCAGTATTTCCTTCCTGAATCAGAAATTCAGATTTCAAGTAGGGACTTTAAAGTGTTTACATTCACTCGTGTGAAACAAGGATGGAACTCAAAATCCTTTTCAATTTCTGCAGAGCAATATAATAATATGCTGGGAAATTATAACAGTATTGCGAATGCTGTTCTAGATCACATGTTCCGCACAGTGAATTTTTTAGATGCTTATCGTTGTGTTTTTGACAGTGTTATTGAAGAAACTTTGCCAAGTTCCTTTGATGTCAGCCTCGGAACCCAACATTTGTTAGAAACCCTTGAAAATGCCGTGCGTGACATTTTTAAGGAGAAAGGTTTAAAAGAACCATGTCTTTTGGCTGAAGAACTATGGGCTAACCGTGTAGAAACTTCGCATGCATTTTCTTTAGAAATTTTAGAAATTGCTGATTCTTTTTATCACAGTCTCAGGGAAAATGAACCTTTTTTAGCTCTGAAACCTGCTATGTATGTAACAGTTGATTTCCTGAGAAATTTACGTCTAGACAGCATTATTCGAAATGTAAGAAAAGCCTTATGTCCTGAAGATGCATTTGAGTATTTCGAAAATAATGAATAATTTGATAAAAAATATGTAATATTTTTGCATATTTTTGTATATAAATTTACTTTAAAAAATAATATGCTAAATAAAATATCATTACTTAAAATTTTATGTGTGTGTGTTTATTATTTTTCCTTTAGATAATATGAAAGTGTATCAAATTATGTAATTATAAAAAAATAACATTTTGAAAATAAATGTCTCATGTAAACAGAATGTTTTAAATATAAGTGTAAAAGCAAGTATACATTCAACATTTAAAATTCATTCTTCATTGTTAACAGAAATACAATGGACGCTGCTTTGGCTCAGTTGTATAGAAATCCTGAAGTTCCAGGGAGTTTTGGATGAATTAATAGTTTACATAGAGCTTTAAAGGGAAGAACAAAAAGAAAACATATCAAAGAATGGTTACAAGCAAAAGATTCCTATACTCTACATAAGCCTTTGAGGCATAAATTTCAGATGAATAAAGTTATTGTTGGAGGTTTAAACGAACAGTTTCAAGTGGATTTAGCTGATTTGCAATCTCTCGCAAATTTTAATGATGGTTATAAGTATTTACTCACTTGCGTAGATATTTTATCCAAGTATGCGTGGGCCATTCCTTTAAAAGATAAAACATGTCGAAGTATGAAAAGAGCCTTAGAAGTGATATTTAGTGAAAGAACTCCTGAAACTTTGCAATTTGATGATGGAGCTGAGTTCAGAAACAAAGTGGTTCAGAAATACTTAAGACAAAAGCATAAATTTTTTTTCGGTTCATAACCAAACAAAAGCGAGCGTAGTAGAAAGGTTTGTTCGAACACTAAAAACCAAAATGTGGAAATATTTCACAGAAATGAATACAAAAAGATATATTGACGTAATAGATAAATTAATACAAAGTTATAATAATACATGGCATCGCAGTATAAAAATGGAACCTATTGCAGTGAATCATGATAATGATACCCAAGTATGGCAAACATTGTATAGTAATCAGAAAGAATATAGTTCACGAACTGTTTTAAAAGTTGGAGATACAGTTCGCATAAATAAAAAAAAATTGTTCTTTGAAAAGGGATACGAGCAAAATTGGACACGTGAAGTTTTCACAGTTCATAAAATCATAGCAAGAAATCCTTTAGTTTATAAATTAAAAGATTTATCAGGTGAAATTATTGAAGGCCCATTTTATTCCCAGGAGCTAAAAAAGTAACCGATTCGGGTTTTTATCCCGTAGAAAAAGTGATAAAGAAAAGGAAAAGGCAAGGTTCAACCGAATACTTTGTAAAATTCTTAGGTTATCCTGAAAAATTCAATGCTTGGGTGAAACATATTAGAATGGTATAAATAGACAGTACTATATTCTAAACAGTCATTTTAAATCATGTCATTTTATGTGACACTACCCTCTGATAGCTCCTTGTAATATTTTCCTAATAATAAAATTTCTAATTTTATAACACAGTTGCCAACTCCTATAAATCTAAATGAAGAGTGGGAAGTAGGCTTATCAGAAATTATTTACCCTCAATCATGGTTCAATGTAAATGATAACAGAAATTCGTTTATATTTGGTATACCAGCTGGAAATATTACTCGAAATGTACAGAAAACAATACCACCTGGAAGTTACGAGAATATTACCGATATACTGAAAGCAATGAATGATATTTTATTACATGACAAAGTATATTTAGGTTTTAATAAGTCAACAAAGAGAGTAAAAATAACTGTGAAAGATGGATTCTCCATCACTTTCAATGATGGTTTGAAGCAACTTCTAGGATTTGGTAGTGAAAAAATCACGGGAACTGTACATAGCCCTTTTGTGGCAGATCCTCACGCTGCATTTCCATTCTTTTATGTTTATACAGATATTGTAACACCACAAATCGTTGGTGATGTACAAGCGCCACTTTTGCGGATTGTCAGGGTTGAAGGAAAAGACGGAGATATAATTAGTCGTCATTTTGACAGACCTCAATACTTACCACTGATTCGTCATTCATTTCAAACCATCAATGTTGAGCTTAGATTAAATTCAGGAGATTTTGTACCATTTGAACGAGGAAAAGTTATTATCGTATTGCATTTTCGAATGAGGCAAATACTATAAATAGTCTTAAACGACAAATTATGAATCATTTGATTATTATCCATCAAGATGAGTGTTTTTGCTGCACGAAAAAAATCGAAAGAGCATTATGCTGGACAAACAGGTTCTGGTTTACCACATTATAGAGGTATTTCTTTCCAAAAAGGATATGGTCTCGGAGGAATATTTCACCGATTATTTAGAGCTGCTTTCCCTTTTTTATTAAAAAGTGGCAAAACGATTGGTAAGGAAGCTCTTCTCACTGGATCCCGTGTTGCGTCTGATGTTTTATCTGGTCAAGATTTTAAAGAAGCAGTAAAAGCAAGAGCCAAAGAGAGTGGGAAGAACTTAGCCCAAAAAGCTCTCGATAAGGTACAGTCCATGGTGGGCAGAGGAAAGTATAAAAGAAAACGTAAGAAGCAAAAGCGAATCATTTCATCCAAAGTTCGGAAAGTGACAGGACGTGATATTTTCGACTCATAATGGCTTTTCTTTTAAAAGACTCACCAGAATGTGTGAAATCAGAGCTTGAACTTTTTCATTTACCCAGTACTCAAACTGTTATTCAAAGTGGACAATGGGTGGAATTTCATCCATTGTCTAATGTTTTTGATGGAGGTCCCGTCGAATTTTATGTTAGTGGCTCAGGTGAAGAATATTTAGATCTCAGCCAAACTCAACTTTATGTTAAAGCAAAAATAATAAAAAAAAATAACTTACCCATTGGAAAAGAGGATAACATAGGACCTGTGAACTTGTTTCTGCATTCTCTGTTTTCACAAGTAGATGTTGCATTAAATGATCGCATTGTATCTGATTCTAATAACACATACCCTTATCGAGCCTATATTGAAACATTACTAAATCACGGATATGATAGTAAAACGTCCCAGCTTACTGCTGAATTGTATTACAAGGACTCGGATGATGGATTCAACAAAAGAGCAGCTTTTTTTAAAGATAGTGCTACTGTGGATATGATTGGTGGTATTCACAGTGATATATTTCATCAAGAAAGACTTTTATTGAATTTAGTGGATCTAAAAATAAAACTTATTCGAAGCAACCCAGAATTTTATTTGATAGGCAGTGAAGGATTTAAAGTAGTTTTGGAACATATTTCTCTATTTATACGAAAAGTTCGTGTAAGTCCTGGCGTCATATTAGGACATGCTAAAGCTTTACAATCGAAAATGGCAAAATACCCCATCAATCGAGTATTAAATAAAGTATACTCTGTTCCAAAAGGAAACATGTCTTTTGTTCAAGATAATGTATTTACAGGACAGATGCCTAAAAGAGTTATCATAGGATGCATTGATAATGAAGCCTTTCATGGGTCTTTGAAGAAATCTCCGTACGATTTTCAACATTTTAATCTGAATTTCATTGGAATATACGTAGATGGCCAACCTATGCCTCATAATCCTCTACAACCAGATTTTGAAAAAAATAACTTTATACGAGCCTATCAAAGTCTCTTCTTAGGTACAGAAAAACTAGGACAAGACCGAGGTTTATTTATATCAAGAGATGAATATAAAGTGGGTAACACTTTATACGCATTTGATTTATCTCCCGATTTGTGTGACGGAGAACATCTAAATCTTATCAAACATAGTAATTTACGTTTGGAAGTTAAATTTAGCAAGGCATTACAGCAAACTATAAGTATTATTGTTTTTGCTGAATTTGAAAATTTGATTGAAATTAATAAATCCAGAAATATTTCGTTTGACTTTGGAAATTAAAAAATGAATAATCATCAAATATTTAATGCCCTATCCCGTGATAAGATTACAGCACCGATATTTCAAGGAGTATTTCCATCGGATTTCATTCCATACCTTTCTGAAAGATCAGCTGCTATCGTAAATCAAGATGACTCGTCTCAACCAGGATCTCATTGGATAGCTCTGTTTGTGGATGAAGATAAGAACTTGGAATTTTTTGATTCATATGGACAGTCACCACATTTTTATGGAAAAATTCTTACTAATTATGTATCTCAATACTTAAATGTTTCATGGAATTCTGTTACATTCCAAAGTATTACTTCCAATGTATGTGGAGCATATTGTATTTACTTTATATTCAAACGTTGTCAAGGAATTTCTATGCATTCCATCGTTCACAAATTATCTGTTAATAAAAGCAATGATTTTCAAATGTTTCAATTTGTCAAGAAAAAGTATGCTATAAAAATGATTTTCAAAAAATAAAATTAAAGAACTATTTTAAATGAAAAAATGTGTTTGTGTGTTCATTTTTAATATATTCAAGCCTTAAATATATTTTTGAAGAAATAACTTGCAAATATTTTTAAATTTTTTTTGCTTTTACAAATTTGCAAAATTAATAAGAAACCAAAAATAATGCTATTACTAATAAAAAAAATAATAATTAGTTTGAAATAAGAAAAAACAGGTAAAATAATAAATTTCAATGCTAAATAAATATTTTATAGTTGGCATCAATAACGTTTGCACAACTGAATAAATAATAAAGCCCCCATGAATATAATTCTGTCATTCACTATGGAGGTTTTAAAGATGAACATTCTTTTACTATGATAGTGACTGGACCTACAGGTTGTGGAAAAACACATTTTGTAAAGAAATTAATTAATCGAACATAGAATGATTCATCCTTTTCCAAAAACTTTACTATGGTGTTACGGAGCATATCAAAAACTTTACGAAGAAATGCCAGGCATAGAATTTTATGAAGGTATAGCTCCTAATTTAAATCAGTATTCCAACGCTTTGATTGTCATCGACGATCTGATGAGTGAATTGGGAAATGATTTCAAACTGACAAAATTATTCACAAAGGGTTCTCATCACCGAAACGTAAGTGTCATTTTTCTTGTGCAAAATATTTTTCATAAAGGGAAAGAAATGAGAGAAATTTCTTTAAATTCATATTATCTCATATTATTTAAAAACCCTAGAGACCGGTCCCAAGTGTCTCACTTGGGGAGACAGCTGTATCCGTCAAAAACGAAATTTTTCCAGGAAAGCTACGAGGATGCTACATCAAAACCTTTCAGCTATTTACTTGTTGATTTGAAAACTGATACTGACGATTCTATGCGAATGCGTGCTGGAATGTTTCCCGGGGATAAATACTGGATTTATCAGCCCCGCTAATTTTTTTATCTTTCACAGATCTATAAATAGAAAACCTGTGTTGATTCTTTTCATAATTTCTCAAGATGTCAGTATGTACAGAGCAAACGCTAGAGCTCTTGAGATTAATTTCTAAAAGTAAAAACCCAAAGCCTATTTTGAAAAAGTGTTCAAACAAAGTTATTAAAACATTGTGTGAGTGCGACATTAACGTGTTACAGGTTAACATACCATTGACAAAGAATAAAAAAAATCGCTTATCTTCTTACAGACAAAGTTTGTGGAAACTTTCGGACAGAAAAAGTCCTCTTTATAAAAAAAAGACAGTTATTAGTTCAACGTGGTGACGGATTTCTCTCAATATTATTACCTGTTGCTATATCGGTTATTAGTAATCTCATTCATGGAACACAGTAAAAAATTTGTGTTAGTTCCAGAAGAACGCTATCAAGAATTGGACTACATGTCTGATCTTGATGAACAAATGAAAGCTATTCTGCAACAAAAAAATTCATCCGATAGTGAGAAAGCAATATTATATTTGCAAATTTTACAAAAATATACAAATATTTCAGTCGAAAAATCTTTACCATCAGAAGGTAATCATGTAATCCTAGATGAGTCAATAGAAGATTCACCTGGGACAAGATTGCAATTTCCAGTAAAAGAAAAATTAAATGATTTAGAAGAAAAAGCGATTACCGCAGTTCCGATTCGGTATAAGAAAATTGTAAAAGAAGTTTCTCAATTTCTCAAACAGCAAAATTCCTTAAAATGGACTCCTGAAGGAAAAATCATATATAACAATAGTATCATTCCTGGGAGTAACATTGTTACTCTCATTAATGACTTTTTAAGAAACAAAAAGAAGGCGCCTGCAGGAAGAAGTGTATTTTTAAATATTTTAAAAGAAGCAAGTTTTCCACAACAATTAAATGTAAATAAAAAATTGTACAAAAATTATCATAAACATGTAAAATCAGTTATGTATGCTCGAAAAAATCCTTGGATTAAACTTTGAAATTTGAATTTATTTGTGTACGTTTTTTATTAATATTTATTGATTAAAAACAAAAAAAAAAAACATTTTTTTAAAGTAACATCTCAGAGTAGTTATTCATTTCATTGATTTACTGAATGAAGTCTTTTCTCATCATAGACGTAACACACATAAAAAAAACATTAAATTATATAAATACTTATATAAACATATACTTCAAAAGCCATAGGGAAGATTGTAAAGTCTGATTGAATTACCCTTTTGTCAAAAGCAATACGATAGAGCTTGCTCTCTTCCTTGTTGATTACCTTTCTCTTTTTGACATCCCTAGAGATCTTAGATGGGTTTTTTATAATGATGGGGCTTTTATCCATATTTCTCACCAGTTTTTCCAATGATTGATAGCCTAGTAATCGAGAATTAGTAAAGTTGAGACAAAAGCCACGAACTTTGCAACATGATTTTCCTGATGCTGTTTGATAGCCATAATTTTTAGGACCACCTGAAAAAATGTATAATCAGTATAAATAAACAGTAACTCACAGTAGAAATATATTTTTTTATTATTGTAATAATCTTAATAAAAAATTTTTTTAATATTTTAATATGTTGTTTTAATTTCAAAAATAATATTTTAAAAATAAAATAAAAACATTAAAAGTTGTTTGACAGTTATGCATAAATAAAATTGCTACTCACCAGAAACAAATGTTGTAATTATGTCCCCATCAAGTTCATCAGTGAAATCACCTAAAAAGTTACCCAATGTTGGGTCATTTAATCCAGTGGTTCTTAACCTTTTTAAGCCGCGACCCAAATTTGAGAAGTATGTTCATGTCGCGACCCAAAAAAAAGTCAAAACTTTTTCATGGCTTTATTTTAGATCGTATTTTTAAAAAATCTTCAATCCTACGATGATGATTTTTTTAAGTTACAATTTTTTTTATTTATTTTTATAATAATAAAGATAAACAAAAGTACTTTTCGATCCAAGGAAAATTTAATTAATAATCAAGTGTTTTTAATAATTTTTATTGACCAAATTAAAATATATTTATAACTTTTTGAAAATAATTTACATTTTAACTTATTCCTAAAAAAAAAAGAAATATCAATATATATGTTAAGTCTTTTAAATTTTAAATGCAAGTCATACAGTTTTAATGAGAACCTTGTGCTTGAATACATTTTGAAAGATCTTCAAACCTCGGTAGAATGCTTGTCAAGGAGCACCTTATATCTATTTCAGGATTTAACTTGTTCCGGTAATTGTTTTTGATTACACACAGAACCGAAAAACCAGCCTCACACATATATGTTGTTGAAAAGGGCAATAATACTTTTAGGGCTTCTTTAACAACTATTGGCTTTTCGGTTTTTAATTTTAACCTGAAAGCACATAAAGATTCAGTGTTTTTGTAGAAATTGTATCGAAGTGCTTGGTCACTTTGAATTTCTATTAATTGTTCTTGAAATTGATTAATATTAACAAATTCCTCATGCAAATCACTTACATCAAAATTAAATGGCATTCGAACCCAATTATATTTGAAAATATCGTCTGCAGGAAAATATCGATCAAAGTCTGCTATTCGTTTTTCTAAATGATTAATAATAATTTTCTGTATTTCAAAATCTGTGATATCAATATTATTGTCTTCAACAAGTAAATTAAGAATCGGGAATGAAGCAAGTTTCTTTACTTCAACCTTATTTCGCCATAATTTGGGTTTATTTTTAAAACATGTAATTTTTTCAGTTAATTCAATAATAGTATGATTACGTCCTTGCACAGACGTATTTAGATTATTTATTTCAAATAAAATATCTGACAAATAAGCAACTTGAAGAATCCACTTCAACTCGGAGAATTTAGATGCTAATGGATGTTTCTTTTCTCTCAAAAAAATTCGACTTCTGTCCGCAATGATAATACTCTTTGAACAACTTTTCCCCAGGACAGCCATCTAACTTCAGAATAATATAATAAATGTTCGTATTCTGCACCAAATTTGAAACACAGTTCACGGAAAATTCTACAGTTAAGAGCTCTTGATTTGATAAAATTGACTACCGCAACAATTTCATCCAAAACGATTCATAATTCGGGTGATAATTTTTTGAAGCAAGATTTTGTCTATGTAACAAACAATGAATCGATATAATTTGTAAATTCATTTGTTTTGCTCTTGTTGAAAATCCCTTTTGAGATGCTGTCATGGCAGCTGCACCGTCGGTGTAAATACTGAAACACTGATTCCAATTTAATCCTTCTTCTTTAAAAAACGAATCGACCATAAGAAAAATATCTTCACCTCTAGTTGTTGTTGACATGGTTTGCAAAATAAAATGTCCTCCTGTATATCTGTTAAACCTGGATACCGCACGTAAATTATGAGTTGAGCATCTTTACTTACATCTGTCGTTTCATCCAGTTGAATACTAAATAAACAAGCAATTTTTATAGCAGAAATAAATTGATTCTTAATATCAAATGACATATCGTTAATTCGTAAATGAATTGTATCATTTGATAATGGTATCTTTTGTAATTTCTTTGAACTTTCATCTCCGCACATGATACGTGCCATGTCAATGGCAGCAGGTTTTATAAGTGTTTCAGCAATATTATGGGGTTTCATTTGTCTTGCAACATGCCAAGCCACATAAAAAGAAGCAAGTGTAGCTTGTTTGGCAGAATTTATAAAATCATTACTACTTGGTGCATCCAAACGCTGTCTTTTTAAATGGGCTTCTTTTCTATCGAAAAAAGTACGATCTTTTCCCTCAAAGGAAAAATTTTTATGTTTTGCATCAAAATGTCTTTTAAGTTTGTTCGGTTTCATCGATTCATTACTTAATATTTCACTGCACAACACGCATTGCGGCTTGTTCACTCCTCGATCATAAATGCAAGTAAAACCTAATTCTAAAAATGCTTCCTTTTATTCACGTTTTGCCATTATTAGGGTGATTACAATTTTACAATACGTACTGCAGCTTAATCACTCCACTATTAATAAAAAGACAAAAATTTTTTCTAAAATGCTTGTATTCACGTTTTACTGTTATTCACAACACAATATGCAGAAACGAGTTTTTGACAGAGAGCTTACTGAGTCTGCGCGCACGAAAAGCAATGGCGTGCGTATTACCAACACCTCTTACGGCCGTATTCACCAAACACGGGTTAACTTGAGTGTAGCCTATCTCGGATATAACTCAACTCTAGCATGACTCGCCGATTCTTATTCACGAAGCGGGGAAATCCCCGTGTAAGACAGCCTCATGACAGGAATTGGACGTCACTTCCGGAAGGGATTCGCGAATGGCCTTCCGGGAAGGCCATTCGCTAAGTGCGGTAAAACCGAAACATTGTTTTAGGGTATAACTTGTATTAGGGAATAACTCTTCTAGGAGGTGTTGGTATTACTTATTATTTAGGGTGTATTACTAACTTTTTGGTTCGACTCAGCGCGACCCAAGAAATATGCTTCGCGACCCATAGGTTAAGAACCGCTGATTTAATCCATCACTGGCGTATATGATAGAATCTGTATCGTGATACAGTACATTTTTTCCAAGTTTGTCCATTTCCTCATAGAGCTTTAGTCGAGCCCATGCAGTGGTAAATGAAGTCAAGAATATGTTTGTTGTTGAATCTTGCGAGATGAAATTCTTTTTGCAATCCCACTGGATCGCAGCCACTTCAGGCGAGGGAAGATAAACGTCATTTATCTTAAAAGAAAGTGAGAAAAAATGGAATAATTTAATACATCTTTGCTGTATGAAAGTGAAACACACAAATCATGTTTTTCTAAATGACTCAGTTAAAATGTTAATATATATATAAATATATATATATATATATATATATATATATATATATATATATATATATATATATATATATATATATATATATATATATATATATTTACAACTTACATTTTTTGTTGTGTCTGCTAAAATTCGGTTGAACTCAGATACCTCATGAACATATGTCAATTGAATTTTGTTAATGTTCATCCCCCATCTAGAAAAAATCGCTAATTAATTTAAATTATTCTTGCAAAAAATGCTTATGATTATGAAAAATTATAGTTACCTTCCCCAAAAACTATTCAATGCTAATTTAGCTAATTGCCGCAGTCCTGGATTTTTCTTAATGTTAGCTGGATCTAACTCAATGTCTTCTCGTTCCTTGTATAAATTTACATATTTCATTTTAGATTCTTCGTTTACGCATTCACTGGGCCATCCACTGCTTTGATGTTTTATCTTTAAGAACAAATCAATGTAAGTTTTAAAAAGGTTGTTCGATGTCTCACTAAAATGATAAACTTCATATATCTGGAAAAGAACAAACTTACTAACAAACTTACTTGATTCAAGTTAGCAGATAAGAACACTGCAATCTGGATATTTAGATGTTCTTCAAATTGAGCTATTTATTTATACGAACAAGGATCAATATCAACTTTTGCTGCTGTATGTAGTTCTCTTGCTCTTGCTATGAGAGCTGGTCTGTGAAGGTCTTTCGAAGCATTAATAGCTATATGATCTTTTTGCATGTGTGCTACAGCATATACAATTGCTTTAGCACAACACAATCCTTCATCGTCGTATGGAACACATACAACAGATTTTTTTTGCAGACGATCGATTTGAATATTTGTGATTTTCTTGTTTGTTTTCCCCGCTCCTATCGGTCTTTCAATGACTATTACATCGATTGTGAATCCCCAGTGTAATGGGATTTTACCTTTTGATTGAAGAACTTTCATTATTTTCGATAAAATCGTTTCCACAGTCAAAATGTTCACAGGCATGAGTGACTTTAAAATAGGAAATGATAATTCATCAGCTTGGATGCAGAAACAAATTAGGTCTGTAGGCCTCAAATTCCTTGTTGTGCGATCCAGTAAATTTTGGAAAAGTTGCCGTACAGATTCAATTACTGTTAACATCGGAGATTCTCTTAAATTGGTGGGCAACAGTTCAGTATTGATGCGTGCTCTATAAATAGTCTGTTCAGCTTGATACTTATGATTCCTTCTTCGTGACCTTTCTTCCAAAATAACAACATCATTTAACTAACAAATTAAGAAAAAGTAATTATTATTAAACATGATATCAAAAATATGCCTCACATTTTAAAATAAAAAAACATAGTAAAAAGACTCACGTTTCCTAAATTGTCATTTCTTTGTAAAGAAGAAGCACCTGATGTAGAAGGCCCTTGTTGATTCTAAATATATTTAAATCAAAACTTTCAGAACAAGAATGTTAAAAAAGAAAATTGTAAATTTAAAGAAACAGACATACTTCGAATAAGGAGCCCACTTGATAAAACAATGGAAGAGGCATTGGATTTTCCAAAAATGTTTGGGAACACTCGTCCAATTCCAATGGATTCTCCAAAAAAGTTTGGGAAGTTTCATCTAATAACAAAAATTATTTATATGCTTAAGATTTGTAAAATAAATAAATATTAGCATTTTTTTGTAATAACGAAGAAAGAATTAGAAATTCATTTACTTACATTATCATTGTCATCGATAAAGGGAATCTCTTCGTCATCAAACAAAATCTAAAAAATTTTAAAAATATATAAAACATTCGCTACATAAAAGTATGTATTAAAATATTTTATTTAATAAATTAATATATATATATATATATATATTATTTTACTAAAAGTATAACTATACTTACTTCAGCACTGGATCGTTTTCGTGACTCCATGACAGCTATAATATTTAGAAATTCTAATGCTCAGAAAATACAAGTCGAATATTATACAATTTGAATGTTCAGTGTAACACGAAACGTTAAGAAATATGGTTAAAGAAATAGCAGATTCTATCCCATACACAAACATCATTGGTTGTAATTGGCTCAGAACCAGTATTCATCCTCGCCGCGCAAGCATATCGATGTACACAGGTTTCTTCCTTGATTGAACAGGGTTCACCATGCAAGAACATGCACAAAGCCCTAAAACACTTCTTCCCCGGTTTGAACAAACTGACGTCACACCACGTCACTGGACACCTCTTCCGACTTGAAAACAGGTTTGTAAACTTGTTTGTATAGATGTTTTTTTAAGATTTACTCTGTCCAGCAGGAGTTCGTGGGGTATTCGTTAAGGTACGCAAATCAATACCCCACGAATTCCTTTTGGGGATGCGGGTTCCAATCCCAGACTCTACAGTTTAAATAAAAATAAATTATATATATATATATATTTAAGGCAAACATAATTTTTTTATAGATGGCACCATGAACGTTTTAATAATGAAACCAGCTGTAATATATATATATATATATATATATATATATATATATATATATATATATATATATATACATGCATGTCATCATATGTCTTATTATCATATAATTCTCTTATGAAATGCATAAAAGTCGAAACATAGAAATTGCTGTTAACATAGCCACAAGGTAGTCCAGAGGCCATTCCGACGACCTAGGCTCAAAATCTGAAAATTAAAATTTTTCTAAAATATATATATATCAAAAAAATTATAAATTTTAATTATAGATGGCACCATGAACATAAACATGATGACGTCAACAGTAATATACTGGTTTAGAGAAGCCTCGTACTCTTACACAAACTAATACATGACGTCACACCAGCTAGAAAAAATACTCCCGCCGTTTCGCTGACCACGCCTCCAGAAATAATTTTTTAAAGCAGTAGGAACCCAACAACTAAACTCAACTCCAAAAAATACACGAGCAAACCGGAAGTCACGTGACCCCTGCCACCCCCCAGAGGGAGCGTGGCACTTCCGCCTACTATAAACCGTGGTATACTACTGACGTTGTACAAATTATAGCAAGAGAAGATGAAGAAGTCACCGAGGATTATGAAAAAGTAAAAAGTTTACTTCTCAAAAGGTAAAAAATGACTCCAGAAAAATTAAGACAGTTCTTCACGTAGCTCCATAAGAAACCAAAAATAAACTGGCAAGATTTTGCATACGAACTGAAAATTTATTTCTTTGAATGATTAAGTGGACTTGGAATACGAATATTTGAGGAATTATGTGACGTAATGATAACCGATCAAATAAAAAGCTAAGTTCCCTTAGAAATTAAAGAACACTTTATTGATGTTTGGTCAAATTTTAAAACTCCAGAAGAAATAACAAATAAATTGGATGATTATGAAAATGTCAGAATGAATATTAATGTCAAACCGAAAGAATTTACTTGCAAAGAATATTTCAAGAGATATAATAATAACGAACAAGAACAAAAATACTCGACAGAGTCAAAACATATTCCTTAGTTTGTTAGACAACAAAAATTTAAAAAAATTTAGGAATGAAAAAAATTTTGAAAAAAGAACTGGAAGAATTATATTTGTGGAGATTCACACATTTTGCGAGAGAGTATCCAAAAAGATTTAAGGCAAATGATAAGAAAAGCGATACTCTGACAGAAATTCGCTCCCAATTATTAAAAGAAAAAAGAACGGAAATTGAAATTAATCCTCTTCAATATGTGGATATTTAGGTAGTTCTGTTATGGCGGACACTTTTGGAGCTCTATGCTAAGATGCTTGTAGCTCTCATATGTGGATAATACCCCAGTAAAAGCTCTCGTAGACTCTGGGTGCCAACCTCCCGTCATAAGTAATGACTTTATTCCAAAAACAGAAAAAGAGTTATTTTAATCAGTGCTTTTGGATAGAATGAAGCCGAATCAATGAGCTTTCAAGTAGCGTTAAAAAAAGGAAATAATAAAATATTTTCGAAACCCATCGAAATAATTACAACTGTTACAAATAAAATCCAAGGGCAATGTATAATGCAAAAGAAAGTTTTTTATTTATTGGAAAATGTGTAGTGCTTGAAGAAAACAAAAACTCTGCCGCCTGCTCTGTTTTGGCTTCGCAAGAAGTTGAATATCATAATGAGGCTGCTGAATCAGCACGCGCCGAAAATATGGGTGAGGTACTCTGTTCAAATGACGCCTCGAATCCAGGTGTTTCTGATGATGCGGAAGTACTGGAAGCCAAAACAAATTGTAAATTGAGACAATCATTGCAATTTAAAAAAACAACAATAAAAATGCGTCTCTTTGGATGAAGTGAGATCTTTATCACGTGACAAGGGTAAATATTTTGAATTAGATGGCATTTTATTCCACAAAGAAAAAGTTTGTGGTGAAACTGTAAATCAGTTAATTCTACCGAAATGTCGCCTTCAGTAAGTTATGGATTTGGCCCATACCTCTATTTTCGGAAATCGTATGGGATTAAAGAAAACAAAAGAAAGCATCAGATACTGCTTTTACTGGCCAAATATGTCAAATGATATTTTAAATTTCTGCAAATCATGTAAAGAATGCCAATTATGGTCTCCTGAGAAGTCTTCCGATAAAATTCTTATTTCTCCAGTGCTTAGACCAGACCAGCCATTTGAAGCTGTGAATGTGGATATTATCGGGCCAATTGAACCACCGTCTGCACTTCAACACAAATATGTTTTAGAACTGATAGATTAGCATTCGAGGTGGCCAGCGGCTATTCCTTTACGTTCTCTAACAGAGTAAAAGCAACCTGTGATGCGCTATTGGAAATTTTTATGAGGACTAGTTTTCCAAGTGTTATTGCCAGTGATCAAGGGACTAATTTTACTTCTAAATTAACACAAGAATTTATTAATCGCTTAGAATGCTCTCACAGGTATTCAGTACCAGCCTATGCTGTCCGCAATGGATTAATTGAAAGATATAATAAAGTTCTGAAGAAATATCTTCATCACTTCATTCGATAAGATCCCAGCAATTGGGATAAATATATTCCTTATTTACTCTTTGCTTACAGAGAAGTGCCGAATTGCACTGGCGTTTCTACCTTCAAACTTTAGTACGGTAAAGCAAGAGGACCTTTAATTGTTTTGAAATCAAGCTGGACTGGTGAAATCCTTATTCCATTAAATATGAGTAAATCTGATGTTGATTATTTACAAGATCAGAAGATAAATTTTGAAAGAGCCACCGAACAAGCGTTAATGATAGTTGCGGTGAAACAATCTTACACCGACTTCAATCGACGGACTTTTCGTAAGGAATTTAAAAGGTGGGTGATCAGGTTTATTTATTAATTCCGGACTCTTTTAATAAATAATATGCCAGATGGACAGATCCTTGTGAAGTAGCTGAACACTGCCCACCTTACTCCTATTAAGTTAATCTCCCAGATGGAAATATTAGACATTGCCATGTAAACAAGAACAGAAAATATTGTTCAAGGGTCAATGCTGTTGAAATTATCTTTCAAGACAGCAAAGAATTTGGTGAAATTCATGCTTCTCCAAGACTTGATTGTAAATTACGTATCGAAGATCCTTTGCAAAATGTACGCATGCAACATTTATCTAGAGATGACAGGGAAAAGATTTTGAGTTTATTACGTAATTATAAGACTTTGTTTACTGGAAATGTAAAAATAGCCAAATATGACGAACATAAGATCATATTAGAAAAAGGGAAAGAACGTAAAAAACCTTATGTTTACAGAATTCCAGAGGCTCTTATATCCCGAATAGATGACTAGATTGATGAACTATTGGAATCAGATCCCATAGAGGAGAGCTCTGAAATAGCACATCCGGTGGTATGTGTAAACAAAAAGGATGGAGGAATTAGGATGTGTATCGACTACAGATTTCTTAATGCTGTGACAAAAACGGATGATTTTCCTATGGAAGATTCAATGCAATTAATTCATTGTATTGGAAAGGCTAATATTATTTCCCCATTGGATCTACTGAAAGGTTTCTGAGCTATTCCAGTAGATTAAGCTAGTCGTGATTTCACCTAATTCAAATCTCGTAGATCTCAATGTCGTTTCAAAATCATGCCGTTTGGATTGAAAAATGCCGCCGCTACATTTCAAAGGGTGATGAATAAAACGTTATCTACTTTCAAGTAATTTTCACGTGCTTACATTGACGATTTAGCTATATTTTCGGATAATTTAGAAGAACATTAATCGCATCTAAATATTTTGGGAAAATTGAAGAAGCTCAGCTTTACTATTAATATAAAAAATTGTGATTTTGCCTAGCCTCGAATCAAGTTCTTAGGACATATTATTAGCTCTCGTGAACATCATCCTGATCCGGAAAAAATGCAAGTTATAAAGCAACTTAAAAAACAAACAACCAAAATGGATCTTAGGGTTATGTAAGTTCTATCGTTAGTACATTCCTAAATATTCTGAATTGGTATATCCACTAACTGAGCTTACTAAGAAACGTGTGCCTGACAATATTCCCTGGACTGAAGTGCACGACGCAATGTTTACATCTCTAAAAAAAGCTCTAGTTAAGACACTTTCACTTCATAAACCATCACTAGATAAGCCTTTCATAATTTACTCTGATGCTTCTCAAGTAGGAGTTGGTGCTTGCCTGTCTCAACGTGCCAATGATAGATTTATCCAGTTTCATACGCTAGTCAAAAATTGACCAAAACTCGACAATCTTGGTCTACAATTGAACGTGAGGCTTATGCAATAGTGTGGTCGTTATAAAGGTTTGAATCAATAAATTTTGGTTCAGAAATTGAGTTTTATATTGACCACAATCCCTTACCATACTTGACCAAATGTGCACATCAATCACCTCGTCTTCAGAGGTGGGTGTTTGCTCTTCAGAGATATAACTATTAAACATTGTGCAGGAACTAAGATGTCTCATCCAGATGCTTTATCTAGACTTTTTCCAGATAAAAACTGATTTTAGTTTTTAGTGGAAAAACTATCTGTAAATATGTTACACTGAAAATATTTTATTTGCATCTTTGTATTTGATATATATTGTTAGTTTACATCAATCGTATTGGTATGTTTATTTACATTAATTGTACTGGTATATGGTTTGTTTATATTAATTTCAATTTATGTATTTTGTCGATAGGTTTATTTTATTATTATTTTATACCTTTTTATATACATATTATTAATATTGATTATTCTATGAATACTTGTGAATTTTAAGTAATTCCTTTGCAAATATTTTTTTCTATATACGCATAATTATTTTCTAATTTTAAGTTCATATTTATTTTATGTTTAATATTTCTTTAATTCTTTGCAAAAATATTATTAAGTCTGCGTTATTCTTTTGTATCCTAACATTTTAATTCAGTTGTGTTTATGTGGAACATAAACCCAAAAGTTGCGGGAAGGGTGTAGTGTTAGGATACACTTCACAATGATGGCGCTGTAGTCATTGGGAGATAATGGAGTCCACTCCGGCGGGAGAGATTGTCTTTGAGCAGCGAACGAGGAGGTTTAACTGTCTCTCCTTGGGTGATTGTTCTATTGACCGTGTAGAGCCATGATCAAATTTCTATTAATTATAATTTCAATATGCTATACTCTTAATTACTAATTTTAATTTTTAAATAAATGTATTTGTTCGAGTTATGTTTCCTTCTACAGAACAATTTGCTTAAAAGCGCTTTTTATATTATAATAAATTATAAACAATAGCAAAAATATAACAAGAATTATTAATAAAAATAGAATTATGCATATTCAGTGACATATTATTTTTCCATTATTTTTTAATTTACGTTTTCTTGGAGTTTACTTTTGCTATATTCAATATGAAGGACACACACAACCAGCAAATTGATATAATACAGCATTCTTTTTTATTTTTATTTTGGATAGCGCAATGGAGCAGAAATTTTTTCTCCAGTGTTGGTATCACACGTTTTTCTTTCATTATCATCTTTTTTAAAGCGTGATTTGCTAACCTAAACAAAATTTTATGTTTTGATATTTTTATTTAAAATAAAGATTTTTTATTTTCTATTTTTGCAACTTAAACATATTATAATAAATGTGACTTAATTTTGTTTCAAGTAAATGTTAATTTCTTAATATCATTTCTCTACCACAATTTTTTAAAAGCTGGCTGATAAAAGTACAAGAAGTAAATTAAATAATTAATCCTTATTACTTAAGAAAATTTATAAAGCAAATAACATACTTATATATAAAAAATGATTTCATTTCCAAACAGATAAAAATATATTTTTACGTTTTGTCTTTATTAAAAATTAAAATGGTAAATATTAAAACCTATGCATATAAACCTATGCATATAACTACTATGCATAAACTATATAACTAATATAAAACTGGGAGAAATATATTTTTTCAAATATATTTATCACAATATATATTTTTTTATTTTCTAGGAAATTAAAATACAGGGTGATCTTTTTTAAAACGATAGTATTTGGAGCACACTGTAGCGCGATCTAATGGCCGAAATGACACCAAACTTGGTACTTAGACTAATCAAAACATGGGAAAAAAGATTCCGTGAAAAAAATTTAGTTCCAAAAGTCACCGCTAGGATATTTTGTGGCGCTGTTTTAGTTTACAATGAGAATTAACATAAAAAACGTGTTTCAAAGAAAAATGCAAATGTTGTGCAATGACAGTGCCAGTAATAGGAGCAATAAAAGCAAATAGTAGACAGCTCCGAGAAATAATCTCAGCTGAGGTAAATGAGCTCCAGTGGCCTTACCCCTCACGTTACCGGAACGTGCGTTTATGTTGGTGGAGTATCAAATTTGTCTATTCTATAAGAAGACAGTGCGGGATATTCCTCGTGATATGTTACGTACGGTTGTGGAGAACGTTGTGCACAGAATGCACGATGTTATTTTTGAGAACGGTACTCATATTGAATATGGTCTAATTCCTCACCGGGGAAGTTAATGTAGCAAATAAACATTAATAATTTAACTGCACGATTGTATGCGTTAGTATCTTCCTTTTCTCACATTTTATACATTGTAAAGCGCCACAAAATAACCTAGCGGCAATTTTTGGAAAATTTTTTTTTCGTGGAATCTTTTTCCCCGTGTCTTGATTAGTCTTAAAACCAAGTTTGGTGCCATTTTGGCTCTCAGATCGCGCTACAGGGCGCTCCAAACACTATCATTTTAAAAAAGATCACCCTGTATTAAGAGTGATTTATAAATTTGAAAACTTCGAATTTATCATGTGAATCAGTCAATATTTAATTTTTATCTTTATAAATAATTTTATTATATAAAGGAAGGATACTTCTGTTTATAAACTAAATAGAATTGTTTGCATTTTAAAGTTACAAACTGAAACTGTTTCTTACTTTCAATTTGGAAAATTTAACTGCATCATATGAACAAACAAATATAATAATGTTAAGGTACGTGCATTAACGTTATTTATTTTTAGAGTCAATAGTTTATGATAAGTTCATTGTGTGTGTGTGTCTTTTTTAATAGCAAGTTTTTCTCTAAATAAAATTAGAATGATTTCACCATTTAGGATCATCCCTCATTCAGCTTTAGTCCTTGTGTGTGGATTGCGTCTAGGGCTGTTCAGAGCATAGTTATCATCATCACTATTGGAACTATCGATATCACTGTCTTCATCTCGATTCACATCGATTTAATCTCGATTTCATCGATATCACAGATTCATCCGAATCTGGTTTATTTATTCATGGTTTCAGTTGACTAATATGAGCTGTTGTAGCGTAGAAGTTGCCTTTCTTTTTTTCTTCCAGCTGAGTCACACGGTAGACATCGTTCGGCAATACTTCGCTAACTATAAGAGGGCATCGATATTTAAATTGTCTTCGTAGGTTGGCCTGAAGATTGCGGAGCTCTTTTTATCACGACAATCTCTCCTCGTTCAAACGTCATAGCTCTACATCTCTTTTTATCATAATACTGCTTTTTTTGTTGACTTTCTTCTATTTGTCTTCGAGATTCTTCCTGCACTACAGATGGATCTTGCCAACTCTGAGCTTCTGCATCAGCTAACTTTTTCAAAATTCCATCATTGAATCGGGAAGAATAACCATGGAGCAATTCAAATGGTGTCTTGTTCGTTGACTTGCTTACAAAATTTAAGTTTCTCTCAACCATTCCATATGCACATGGTCGCTTCGTACAATTGAGTGTATGATGAAGGCCATTTTCAACACGATATTGTTGAAATTGATGCGAAGTGAAACTAGTTCCTCGATCTGTTATTATTTTCTCGAGTAGATCATAAGTATTTACAAACTTTTTTAGAGCCTTCGGCACATGTGATGTTGACGTACTCTTTACTGTAGTCAATTAAACAAATCTTAAGAAATTATCTATCATGGCCAAAATTTCTTGATTTAGAACTCTTAACAAAAGGTCCTAAATAATCCATATGTATAATTGCAAAAAGTTTATGGCCTGAATTGGATTTAATATGCCATGCTGTTTTCCTGACGGCGTTTTGTTCATTAAACATTCAAAGCACCTCGAAATATGCCTTCGTATATAACATTTCATATAAAGAAACCAATACAATTTTTTTTTATCTTATTTACAGTTCTGTAATCAGAAAAATGTCCCGTAAGATCATAGAATTTAATTACTGTACTTTTTCTCACATTCTTTGGAATAACAGAGAGAAATTTTTCTTTTCCATTTTCGTTTATGCACCTAAATATAATCTATTTCTCTTAAACACGTAATTTCTTATAAGCTGTTTTTCTTCTTTTGTTCTATCCTGATCTTTTTTTCTGAATATTTCTATTAATTTTCGTATTTCTGGGTCAGCCTGCTGTATCATCAATATTTGCTCATCTTCACTCAAGGTCAAACAAACTTCTAATTTATCCTCGATGAGGGATGCCAATGTATCTTCTGATTCCCAAGCTGGAGCTCTGCTCATTGCGTCTACGTGAGTCATTTTCTTTCCAGGCCTATGTTCTATTGAAATTCGAATTCTTGAATTAAATCACACCCTTTTGCAATCTGAGGATTGTTTGTACATCCTCAGATTGAATTCATGTACATCAGTGCTTGATAATCTGTTACTGTTTTGAATTTTATGCTTAATAAATACGGTCTTAATCTTTCGAGAGTCCACACAGTGACCATGAATTCGAGTTTGCCTGAATAATACTTCTTTTCAATTCAGTTGTCTTTTTGCTGACACAATAAACCAACCGCCATTTATTGTCTAGTCCTTGTTGTAAAAGCATGCCTGTTAAACCACTAGAGCTTGCATCACTTCCGTTTTAGCTTGAGGGTTATAATGGGTTAACACAGGTTGCTCTGTGAGGCTATTTTTCAATAATCGAAAATACTGCTCTTGCTCCTCTTCTTACTTGAGATTCTTCTTTATGCAAGAGTCGTGATAAAGGTTCTGCCTTTTGTGCATATCTTTCCACAAATCTCCGAAAATAACCAGCTAAACCTAAAAATCCACGAATATCATGAATATTCTTAGGAGTTAGAAATTCTTTTATTGATCTAACTTTTTCTCATCCCTGGTTTTATTCTTTCTCCATTAACAATAAATCCTAAAAAGTCTACTTCCTTTTTACCGAATTCAGATTTTGACAATTTTAAAGTCAAATTAGCAGATCTAAGTTTGTCAAATACCTCTTTTATTCGTTCAATCATATCAGTCCAATTCTTCGCTGGTATCAAAATATCATCTTAATAACACAAAATTTTCCTATTTAACAATGCTCCTAATACTTGATACATCAATCTCTGAAATTCTGAAGGTGTATTTGCCAAACCAAAAATCATACGTTCAAACTTACCTGTTTCATCTGGGGTAATAAAAGCAGTTTTTAAATTAGCTTCTTCTGTTAATGGTATTTGGAGATAACCATGAGCTAAATCTAATGTCGTGAAAATATTACATTCACTAAAAGACACTCTAATAAATCATCAATTCTGGGCAAAGGGAATTTATGTTTAATTGTCTGATTATTTAATTTTCTGTAAGCTACAACAAGTCTATCCTTACTAGTTTTTTTTCTCGAACTAACAATACTGGACTGGCATAAGGTGATCTTGTTTCGGAAACTATTTTGTTTTCTTTCCATTCCTTAGCAATATTTTTAATAGAACTTCTTTCAGCTGCATTTGTTTTATATGGACGTAAGCAAACTGGTTTGCTTCCTGGAACTTCATTTTCATTTTAGTCCTCGTAATGCATCCTAACTTATATTTATGGCAAAACAATCTCTATAATCATTAATTAATTTCACAATTTCCAACTTTTTATAAGAAATAGTTATGTCAAATTTAATATCTATTTTAATCGCGCATTTATCCTTATTTACAATGTATATTGTAACTTCAGTTGTGCATTACAAATACTATTAAATGGAAGAATAAATTCAGAATTTAAATTCCAATCCTGCGATATATCGGTTACCCTACTCAGACATTGATTTTCTTTTAAATTAATATCAAAGGAGCCATTATTCATAACAGGAATTACTATTTTAGCATTTTTAATTTCGAAAACAGAATCGAAATTTTTTTCTTTTCCCTCTAATAATACAGGACCGTTTTTCATATTTTCTGTTTTCACCTGAATAAAATTTATTTTATTTTTTTCTATTATAATAGACTCTTCTGTTTTTAGTTTTATTTGATGTTTCGATTCGACTTCCACTTCAGAAAACGGAATACTATTCGAATACCAGGTGTGCAGTTTGAAGCAAATTCAAGTGAAAGCGATTTCTATTTTGTCTAGAATGTCTCTTTCTACAATTAGGTCAAACGCCATAGTATCATCGTTCACAACGAATATTTCAAGTGTTGCTCTGACGTCGTCGCTTTTTAATTCTACTTAACTTTTTCGAAGTGTGAAAGATGCAATAGTAGAGCCAAATCCAAACTATTTTCTCCTTAACGGAATTATATTCAGTTTTAATTTAATTGCAACCGAATTCTTAACTAAAGAAAAGCTCGATCCCGTATCTATTAAGCTATTTATCGAAAGCTCAGAATTATTTATGTTTACTTCCTTCATATAAGCATTTAATGGGGTAAGGTTTTCAACATTTACCATCAAATTATTTTTATCTTTGCTTATCGTACAATGCCGTTGGATATGTCCACTCTTACCACATTCTCTGCAACTTAAACTTTTTCTTTCTTTTGGACAGTGATTAGAAATGTGCCCATAATCATTACAGTTGAAACATTTAATGCGATTTTTATCACTACGAGAACTAAAATTCGTGTTACGCGCTTTTCTTTAGAATAAAAACACTCATTCTTAGGAAATTTTTTAAGTTCGCGGTTTTCTCTTACTTCACTTTTGAAATTCTCATTTTTACAGCGATCATTAAATTTGCTTACATAATTGTCAAAATAAGATCTTTTTTCAAAAAATTTCACGTTTTTGTTTTCAATACAAGATTTTATTCCGAATCTAGCATTCTCATACGAATCTAATTTTTCAGCTAATTTATCTGGATTAATGAAATTGGTCCATTCATCTATGAAGTGATTACGAATGGTAGGGGAAACACTTTTCTTTAATTGTTTTGTAACAATTAAGTCCTTAAGATCTTCTAAATTAGTAATTTTAAGACCATCTAACCACTCATTAAAATAATTTCGTAAATCATAAGTAAAATCTTTCCATGTATTCTTAATTGTACGAGAATGCTCGTAAAATTTCTGCCGAAATCTTTCTGGACTTAATTTAAATCTTTTTAATAATAGTTCCTTCACATAATAGAAATCATTTGTTTTATTGTCCGGTTCGCGGGCAATACACTGAGTTATTTCATATGGTAGAAGTCCTAAAAGATGGAAAACCCAATGAACTTCATCTAAACCCATTCGCCACTCTTGTCTTTCAAATAATATAAGATAAAAACTTATATCAACTTCATTCACATCATATTTTTGCATAAGATGTTGCAAATTGCAAGAATCACGCCTTTCTGAATTAAAATTATTCGCATTACCAGCATTTCCTATAGCATTTTCTTCTGTAAACGTAATTTTTGTAATTCAAACTCATGAGCTGCGATTTCTTCTTCGTCTTGTTTTTGAGCTAAGCGATCTTCAATAATACCTTCCAATAAAACTCTAATAAATTCTTCTTCATAATTTTTTTAACTAATGATTATTTGTTCCTTAATTCTATTACTTTACAAACTTGGGGAAAGGTTTCTCCCAATTCAGTAGCTAAAGTAATTAAATCTTTTTGCCTTTCGCCAGATATGAAGCCATTTTAGAGCATACAGAAATCAAAAGCGCAAAATAAAAAAGATCACTCACTTGTATATTTTCGTTTCTTTTATTCCGTGTTGATGTAACTCATAGTTTCAATTACCTTTCATCATAAATTCTTCCTTTATTTCACACAAAATTAATCCTTAGTTATGAGGAGCGTATTCCTATTTTTAATCGTGATTCATAAGCATACGAGTTTCAATATCGGAGTAGAAAACAAAACGAACATCAAAGGATGATAAATATACCACTTCTGAAATGTTAAGGTACGAGCATTCACTTAACTGATTTTCCATTCAGATTATATATATATACTTATACACATAGCCATGTCACACACACACATACATTACGTTTAAATGAAAATACTGCAATTCAGTAAAAAAATAACAAATTAATTTAATATTGCGCTTAGCCATTTTCTGACCGCATCTCACGGTCGATGTACATCAACTGACTGTTTATTGTTCGCCCACTAGTGGCGATTTTACATTTCTCACCATAAATTTATATTGTTTTTTATGCTAAAAAAATTCTTTCTATTATTTTTTTAATGTTAGATTTGTATGAGTTTTTAATTCGAGAATTAGCTCGCACAGAACAATAAATAAAATTATAACTTTGTAATTTAACTATAGATTTTTCATTAAAAATATATGTTATGGTAATAATAGCTAATTTCACACTAATTTTATATTAATGTGTATTAATATTCATGGATTTATAAATTTGACGTATATACTAAGGGGTTACACACACACATATAATTATTATTAAACTGATATTTTTACATTTCCTCTTACATGCTTACACAAAAAAATTTCCTTTATAAAATATTTTTATAAGAAACAGTGTTATAATGTTCTTCTCTTAAACTTTAAAACATTCGTGAAACGCGTAATTTTAACATTCAGTTATTTTTAATATAATACGAATAAACTCTTTCATGCATTCTAAACAAGAATGAAAATTAAATGTAAGAAACTTACCCTTGCTGACTCTGTTGGTTAAAAATCCTTAATTAGAATAATAAAAATCTATTATTTTAAAATTTCTGTATCGTCTGGGAAATTTAAATACACTGACACTAGAATTGGGGATATTCACTGACGTGACGATCAACCTAGCTGCCGTTGCTAGGTTTTTTTTTTTTTTTTTTTTTTTGTGCACATACAAAAGCAAATCATGGCTGCCAAGAGTGTCTCGTATGTCTTGTTGATCAGCACAAAAGCTTGAAAATTATAAAAATAATATTGTTGCTATATGACGAAAAAGATCCATATGCTATAAACCAAAGTACTAGCAATAATGGCGAAAAATCAGCTATGGAGATATATTGTAGATTATTTAGTAAATTCAACACGTGGTATTACATATTGTCAGGTGATAGCCTACACATCTTTAAGATCCCACAATTATTTCACAAGTAGATTTGTTTCTTTTGAAATTCTTACAAAGCGGATGCAAAATGCAAATATATTATTGATGATGGAGAATTTTTTTCCATTATTTTAAACTTTAGAAATTTAGAGTTGTTTCTATACTGAACAATTCTATGTTTATGTAAATATTAATTATTTTACGATACGTATTGCAGACATTTTATTCTAAATTAAAAATATAAAAAAATTCCATTTTATGGGATATATTTCAAAAATAGTTCTTTCAATATTATAAAATAATATGTATTTATCCTTTCATGACGATATTCCATTGAAGCATTTGATAAATTTAAGCATTGATTATTAACATAGATTTAAAACATGTGAGAATAAGTATTTCCATTTTTGCAATGTTTATTTTTTATTAATATTTAAATTCATCATTAATGCATTTAAAGAATTTTAAACTAATTTTATAAACTTAAGCTTATTACAGTTAATTAAAAATATCACTTTTATTCTCGCTGTTCTATATATAAATAAAAATTTTACACATCTTTACTTTAATAATTAAATAAATAAGCCTAAAATATTTTTGCTAGTTACTCACAGGAAATACTTATTGAAAAATTTTGTTTGAATTGCGTTTAAAAATATAGAATTATTAAATTAAGAGAAAAGAGTTGATAAATATATCTATACTTCTCTTCATGTTAATAGACGTCCAGGAAAAAATATAAATAATAAATGTGAATAATAAATCATATTTACATTGCTCTCATATACAAAATCTTAATATTCAGTTTACTTGAAATAAAATGGAAGTTACATACTCTTAGATACTATAATTTATTTTCTGTTATGTCTGCTCGGTTTAATAGAGATACTCACAAATCGCTACATTTAGGAGTAATTTGTTTGATTTGAGGAGTTTTTTTAGTTATTATTTTTGGAATCGCATAAAAAGATTTTTCCAGAATCTCTATCAGAACGATTTCCACACCCATAAACAGCGCATAAAACCATTTTCAATAACTTACATTTCCGTCGCAAGTGTTTAACTTATACAGTGTGATCTACTTGTTTGCGCACAAAAAAAAAAAATACTGTCTTCGTTGCCGTGAGCTGCGGAAGTGTGATGTCAATTGGATACTCCTAACTACTGTTATCGTGATTTTCATGCCAAGAAGGAACATAGCACCTTCTTGCATAGCATTGAACTTCTTCATAGCTTCTTGCATTGAACATGGCATTATTCAACAAATTTTTGGGAAAATATACTATCCAAGAAGAAAAAAAATTATAGAAATCAATATAAAAATCAAATAAGCTAAATAAAAAAATATTTAAAATCATAAAATAGGCACCACGTTGTACGTATCTTAACACAAAAATTATATGTTGAAAATGTAAAAATTCCCCCATTCCAGCCTAGCAAAACGGGTGTTCCCTTCGTGATGTCACAGCCACATACCGTCCAGACGCTCAGGCCTTGTTATTTCGGTAAGTCGATTAAGCAGTTTCAGCAGAGTGACAGAATCTCTGCTGTGAATATCTTTCATCTTAATGGCCACTTTTGCCGATTTTTTGAGTTCATTAGGATCCAGAGTTAGGAGTTCCTCACTCCGAATATATGCTTGTTATCATGGAAGGCATTTTTTTATGATTTCCACCGCTTCAAGGTCCTCTCACATGAAGATCAACAACTCCAGATACTTAACTGGAGCCACAAAACCTCAATAGGGGATTTTCCATGGGGATCCGTTTCAGTAGAATATTCAGCTGTAGAGAGGTGACCTCCCTAGATTTCTTGGCAGTTTTACTCGTGAATTTGTAATTCATGCTAATAATTGTTACTTTTTGAAACGAATATCGACCTTTTGTTTGAATCATTGAAAATGTTCTTGTGTATACTGGGAATAGTACTGGAATATTTTGTGGATCTATAGTATATACTTGTGTGTGTGTGTGTGAAGAAATAGCTATAGTATTTGAATAACCTTTCTTTTATACATAAGTTTTGATCCTTTTGCTGGAGGTAGATGTAGGGATATATTTTTAATTAATCTATGAACTAATTCAGAAACACAGGTTTTAACGTTATAACTTTTTTTAGCTTCTTAATGTTACATTCAGTTAATGGGATGAAGTTAAATACACACATGGAAACAGGTGTCTCACGATAACCTCTTTGAAAATTAAATCTATTCGAATCTCCGACAGCATTTTGGATGTGGATTTGCATTGGTGATTTAGTGTAATCCGTATTAATCTGAAGTGCCTGAAGAAAATGCTGTCTTGATTGTGCATAATTCCTGTTAATATATTTTTGATTAAATACTTTCTTCAAAAGGTCATAGAGAGCCCTTTATCTTTCCAAATTGTTCACCACAACCATTTGAGCTATCCTACAAATTCTTGAATACTAGACCCAAATTTAAGGTATGTTTTACCTCCTCTTAAAATTGACATTTTTTGGAATTATTTGCGAAAGAGAAGACAAATATTCTAACCTTTAAGTATTGTTCACACTCTTAAGTTCTTATGTTATTTTATCAACAAGTATCCTAGCATTCAAACAAATTTTATTGCAAAATGTGAAATTAAATAAGTTTTAATGAGTTATTTGTTCCGAATTAAAAAAAAAATTTGAGACTGTTTATTAAATTTATGTATTTTTTTGTTTATTAAAATTATTGATGATTTTTTCTCCGAATATTTAAAGGTAATGTTACAAAAATTGTGGATGCATTAATTGATGATTTATCATGAACAAGTGCAGCCACGGGTTCTGTACGAAGTGCTTGGAATTTTACTGACTTCTTCATTCATAGTCTGAAGAACTAGTTCATTTGGGGCAGGTTTGGTTTGTCTCTTGACGGTCATTTTTTGCACACGAGGTCAAATTAGACCGGGACCTACGGTTTAAAGTGGATTCCGAACCACTACAAACATCCATGCCCAAGGTGGGATTCGAACCCACGAACTGTTGAACCGAAGGCAAGAGCGCTAACCATTCGGCTGCCAGCTCGGCTCATTTGGGGCAGGATATATATAACCCTAACATGAAAGTTTGAACAAATATTTTTCAAGTGGAATGTCATAGCGAGAAATATGAAAACTTTTCAAAAATTCCCGTAGCGAATGCTTTTATATTTATGGAAATTGTGTTTTGAGTTGATAATATATATCCTAAATTTGTTATTCTGTAAATCACAATTAATATAATACTTTCTATTAATGTTTACTAAAATATAAATTCAAAATATTTTGGTTTTTAATGGTAACATTTAAATTACGATATTTTAAAAACTATCCAAAAAGTATCATTTAACATTTAAAACGATATTGAAGTAACTTTTTAAATTGATTCTTTTTCAAAGATATCATTCAATAAATATCAGCATATATATTAAAAGCATTTTATATAATTTTACATTACATTAGATTAGTTTAAATTACTAATTGACTTGCAAAAAAAGGAAATTATTTTAATTTATACGATTTCCAACTCTTAAGTTCAAATAAAATTCCTTATTAAAAATTTTTAAAACTCAAGAATTAACTAAAATATTATAATTTGTAATTATTTAAAATGCTTACATTATTTAAAACACACTTCTGAACTTGATAAAAAAAAATGCTTATTTTACTTAAATGTATATAAATAATTTAAAATAAATCATGTAAATGGTGAATTTAAAAATGTACTGGAATACATTTTTTATGTTTGTGATAAAAATTTCTGATTAAACTGTAGGGAAAATGCAAATTCAAAAAAATTTTGTGTTAATACTACATTAAATTTAAGTTTTAAGTATTTTAACTACATACACACTATTTAAATAATCGTTAGATACTGCTTTGTGATCTTCATATTTTTTATCCTTGAAAAATAAAATTTTATTTGTATATAAGAAATCAAAAATTTTATATCGATTTTCCCTCACAATTAAACTGGAAGACAAAAATATTTGATACCTTTAAATAAAGATATAACTAATTTTAAAATTTCTGACAATTTTTTTAAATTACAGAAATATATCCAAGTATACATCTGCACACTAGACATGAAAAAAATATTTTAAACAAAATTAATTTTTCCCTTTCTTTAATCCCATTTCATTGTTGAAATGTGTTTTTATATACTTGAACATTTTGGATATTTGGTATACACAAAATTCAATGCATTTCCTTTAATATATTGTAATTTCAATATTAAGAGCTGTAATTAATTACATTAGAAAAATAGTGATTTTGCAGCATAAAAATGATGACACAATACAGTTCATTAAAAAAATCCATAATTTATGTTTGGTACATATTAATCAATATTTGAGGTACAGAAAATACATACTTTCAATGATTGAATTGTTTAAAAATATTTTAAAAATTTAATTTTCATTGGTGTATTTTAATATGCAATACTAATCTATCTGAAAGCATATTGCATTTTTTGTATGTTGTGAGTGCTGTATTTTTAATAAGAGGGACATTGAAATTTTTGAGATACAACTAGGTTTTTAAAGTTATACTTACAAAATTTTAGGTGTGTTCAAAGTAGTCTCCTCGAGCATCAATGCACTTTTGTAGACGAATTTTCCACAGATGAAATGCCTCAAGCCATTCATTTCTTCGAATAGATGAAAAAAATGCATTTATAGCTACATCAATCTCTTCTTCTGAATGAAAACGACGTCCGCGTAAGTTCTTTTTTAGATTAAAGAATAACCAAAAGTCGCACATAGCTAGATCAGGTGAATACGGCGGATGTTCAATCACTTTAATCTGTTTTTGTTTAAGTCTCAACTTCTAACTTCTAACACAACTAACACAACTTCAACTGTTAATCCGGCTGTATGTGAAGATGCATTGTCATGGTGAAGCATTAGTCCCCTAACATTCAGTTCTTGTAGAATTTCTGGAAGACATTTAGTGGTATAGCAGTTTGCTGTTATTGACTTCTGTCCTTCCAACTTGATGGCTTTAACCAATCCCGTACTTCTGAAGAAAACGACATACATCACTTTTTTCAGTGCTCGTTGTTTTTTCACCATTGTCAGCGTGGGATCATCTTCAAAGACCCATACTTTGCCTTTTTGACGTGTTGGAACGTCAAAAAACGGTATGTACGTTTTATCACCTGTTACAATTTTAGAAATGATGGGGTGGCCACCATCATTCAGCATATTAAGAGTTTCTTTACTGATTCTGACACGCTCCTCTTTTTGATGCTCAGTCAGATTATGGGGAACCCAACGGCAAACTACTTTTTTCATATGTAATTCTTCATGAATGATTTTGTGTATGGCTGCGGATCCAATGTTAAGTTCTTTCTGTATCATTTGATAGATACAGCAATTATCATCCATTAACATTTTTCGTATGGCAGACACATTATCCGGGATTGCTGCCGACGGTGGCCTTCCTGTGTGTTCTTCATCCTGGAGAAAATTGTGACCTCTTCTAAATTCTCTAAACCATCTGAATACAGTAGCCCGAGCTGGAGATTCTTCACCAAATGCCAATTGCAACCGTTGAACGCATTCTTCTTGATTAAATCCTGCTTTGAAATCGTAGATAATCATAGCGCGAAAATGTTCTCGCGTCAACTCCATTTTCTCTTCTGTTTAAAATTTATTCCATGCTAAACAAGTTGAAGTAAGTCAGTAAAAAACCATCTTCTTAAAATACTTTGTACTTTAAAATTAAACCGTTATTTTTATTTTGTAAATTCTCGTCTGCGCGTACCTCAAAATTTTCAGAGTAACCCTCGTACTATATTTAATAAAAGAGATGATCATCGATTCTCTTGTACAAGTTATATAAGTGACACAGCAAACTATCATAATGTTAATAAGGTTATAGTTTAATTGTAGCAATAATTCACATTTTTTTCAAAGCTTTGATTTTAATGTCTGTGGTTGGACTTACAAAATGTTTTGTAGTAAGCTCCTTTGTGTGCAATAATTTTTAATTTTAAGTTAAATAAGATTTTTCATTAATTAGTTCACATAACTGTTTCACTTAAATTTTGGAATTTTATAACAAACTTATTTATACTATACCAAAGAAGTTTTATTGCTCATAAAACATATACATTAAATCCAGAAGGTGTATTGAATTGGACATCATTTTAAAAACTGGAAATCACAAATCAATAGAGCATTTCGATTCATAACTCTTGAAAGTATTTGTAAAAGTAATTGGTAAAATATTAAGAAATGATTAAATTATAAAATCTGACATTCTATAAACTATATTATGAATATATTTAAGTTAACTTTGCGTGTTTGTATACATATGATCACACGCGCGTTGAAAATATATAAATTGCAAGGGTGGAAATTTATACCTCAAAGTTTTTAGTGTAAATAAAAATAAAATTAGAGCACATAAAATGCTCCTATAATAAAAATGAATCCATATAGGAATAAACATTTAATTTTAATACGAGTACAAGGAAAAATTTCAGCTATTATATTCATATAATTAACTTCCCTTATAAATTGAAAATTTCTTTTCAGCTAATTGGCATACAGCAGTAAATATTTTATGGAATAACCAAAAAGTTTTGTTGTTTCTCATCCCCTTGGTCATCAGCAGTGGCGTAGTGAAGGGGGGCAAGGGGTTCTATCGTGCCCTGAGCGCAGCTTTGAGAGGGGCGCCAAATAGTAGTTACGAAAATTGTTTTCAGAAAAATTTTATTTCTTTTTAATTGTGTGTGTGAAATATCAATTTTTTTGGAGAAATATATTTTAAATTTAATAACTATTTTCTCCTGTTGAAGAGCTTGCCATAAATGAAATTGTTCCTATTTTTATATTTCCATATTAATAAGTTAGTATAGTTTAGTTGGTAATAAAAAGTGTGTTCTTTTAATCTTATTTTTCATTATCTTTTTTTTTTTTTTTACTTTGTTTAAGATTTGAGGTGTTTTATCATTATATTTTGTATAGTAAATCTTGTACATGTAATGATGAAAATATGATAAATTTTTTCTGATAAAAATTTCTGAAATATGTGAACTATATTGGGTAGTTTCTTTTTTATGCATTTAAGATGTTTTTTAATTTCAACTTATTTACCAAATAATATGTGTTGATGTTATATCTCTTGATTTACGAATCAATAATTTAGAGAGATTCCAAAAAGGTAAGCTCATGATCTAATCTGTAACCGATTTGACTTAGTGAATGCAGCAAGATTCACCATGTTCTTTAGAATTCTAATTTTTTACAAGATGTCTAAATCAAGTTGCATACCTATGAAAAATTGTGACATTGATTAAGCAAATAAAGCTTTTCTAGTAAATAAATAATAATAATAATAATAATAAAAACAAGATATCTAATGAATATTGCATCTACTGACAAATACACCATTATGAACTCGCATAATGTTATTTATCTTTTAGGAATTCAAAATAATTTTTTAGAAATTTTGATGTTCTAAAATATTATATGACTTGATATTCATTTTTTATAGTTATTATAAAACATTTTACTTTATAAACAAAATTTTCTCTTATGAAAAATGTGAAGTCTTAATCTCATTTTGACTAAAATAAAATAAAAAAATCACTCTCTAAAAAGGAAATTTTATAAAACTGAAATATTATTAATAAAAACTTGTCAAACTATAATTAAAACTCAAGTGAAAATTTTTCTTTAAAGGATCTTAAAATTTGCATTTTTTAATAATCAATGAGAAAGTTATAAAACCTACAAAAAATTTCCTTTCAAATGAAATGAATGGATGTGTGTAAAGTATTCCATTTCTCAATTCTTAAGAATTTACTTTTATAATTATAATTATTATTATAAATATATAAGTTTTGCCATATTCTAATCACTGAAATTTTGAATAGACAACAATTAAACAGTTGATAAGTTGTTTCTGAAGCCATATTGTTGATTCGGAATTAGGTGAAGATAACATTTAATTCTATTGTAAATTATTTTTTCAAATATTTTTCCCAATACTGGGAGCAGGCTGATAGGCATGTAGTTTTCAGGTATTCTGGGATCTTTTCCAGGCTTTGGGAAAAGAATTATGGTAGCAATTTTACAGATTGTATGAAAATATGATATTTCCCAAGTAGCAAAATAGCTTGGTCCAATATTGGCAATCTTGCCAAGATAACCCCAATAAGGGACCAATGGTGGACGTCAAGTTTTCCCCAATACACAGCATGCCAAGATAAACTCAAGGGTGGACCTATATTGAGCACCATATTTTCCCCAATATTGGGCATGCCAAGATAAGCTAAGGCTGATCCCATCATGGGGGCCAAGGTTTCCCCAATATACAGTATGCCAAGATAAGCCAAGGTTGGTCCTATCATGGGGACTAAATTTTCAACAGTCTTCCATGATAAGCCATCATTGGTCCTAGAAAGGTAGCCAAGTTTCTAACCATCTTGGGCATGCCAAGATTTTGCCAAAATATGTCATATGTAGAGTTAAAATCAATATGGCTGCCTATTTTTCTATGCTGTTTAGTTGCATTTCTGTTTATCAAGAATTTTCTTACTTAATGAGATTAATGTTTTTGAATTTTAATCATTTAGGAACTTCGATAATTGAAGTTAAATCGCAACCATTTTCAATTTCAATTAATTTTTCAAGAAGTTTTCAGTAAGTCGCTGTGTTGGTGAGTTTGATTTTTCTTACATTTGTAATAACAAATTTTGATTAGCATGAAAATTTTTAATCTATTTAAACTTACAATTATAATCAAAATGAAAATATTTCATATTTTTATGTTTAGAGACATTATATTTTATTTCTTGGAATTGTTTTGTATATTATTAACCATGAAACTACCCTAAAATCCGAAGTTATTATTATACATATGTAAGTATTTATCTGCATTTATTTATTCACACATAAATTTCCAATGAATGGATTTACAGAATATTATTCTAAAAGAACTACTGTATCAATTTATTTGGCTTCATAGCACTTTGGAGATGACCTTTGAATGCATTGTAGTATTTTCTGTGTTCTAATTATGTATGTAACTCTACTGCCTTTTATAATATCATAACATTAGTATTTTCCATTTAATTTATTCATATACTTATGTGAAATTATATTTTACATTTGACATAAAAAGCCGATTTGAAAAAGCTGCTAATATTTGTAAGTTTGTTTTTTCTAACCTTTGTATTAAAGTTTGGTTACCATGAAAATTTTTATTTTTTAAAAATTTGTGTAATTTAAGAATCTTTTTCAACAAAGTCATAAGTTTTATTTGGCTTAACAGCACTCTATTCCCTGGAATTTATTTTTTCCATCATCTTCATTGCATTTATGTACGGGTAGTGTATTCCATATTTTTATACTGTATTTTTAACATTTTAATACAAATAGTTTCCTTACGACATACTTCTTCAGTAAAGTTATGTTTTTCATTTGAAATTTTGTTTAGAGATTTCTTTCGCAAAACATTATTTGATTGCTGAGTTACTTATTGGTAAACTACTTATATATATTTTGGTACATTGGATAAATTTTTAATCTGTTGACACCAATTTTCTGTTTATTAATTAAAAAGCAGCTTGTAGCGCCCTCTATCTGCAGCGTCACCCATGGCATCGTCAACGAGGCCAGTCCCTCTCCAACAACCGACGGTATGAGACATGTCCACATGACTCTCATGTTTATTCTTTTTTCTTCAAATTTAAATGTTTTAGTTGTTATTTAGTATTATTTGTAGTATCTGTGTGTATCTGTGTTGTGCTCAAATCGTACCTTAAATTGTAATAAAATATTTTGAGCTATTTAAGGAACCTATTTCTTTGTTCCTATTAAACCAGCTACATGCTACACGCTACAAAAAATGGCAGCCCAACGTGAGACCCGAGTTCGAGTTTCTTTTTGCTCTTGAAAATTCTACCCAGAATTAAATT
This sequence comes from Latrodectus hesperus, assembly GCA_037975125.1. Classification (NCBI taxonomy): domain Eukaryota; kingdom Metazoa; phylum Arthropoda; class Arachnida; order Araneae; family Theridiidae; genus Latrodectus; species Latrodectus hesperus. Next base: position 98,779,016 of record CM075858.1, on the reverse strand, counting down.
TTGTTGTTGGAGGGGAACTCAAAATTTTACAGGTTACCTCCTGATGTGTAGTGTTTTATGGATTCATTAGAAGTATAATCTCATCCGAGATCATTATTGTTCGATTCCGAAGTGTAATCTCATCCGAGATTGTTCTAGTTCGTTTGAGGAGTTCAGCGATCTGAAAATTCCAGATAAGTTGCTTTTATACTGTACTAAGAATTAAAATTAAGTTATGTTTAAGCACAAAAATGTTAATGTTTAAGCACGTATGAATATAAAACTGTATAAAAAGTTTCTTTATAAGTTGTGTTCCATAAAAGTGTTATTATTTTATGTTCTTGAATTTTGAACAGTATTATTACTTGCGAGTATAATTATTTGTTTGATTTGGTAGATATGTTTCACATATTATTAAATGAATAATATTTTGTATTAGAGTATTGAATTAAAAGATATATTTATTTTATTATTATATTTGAAGTATTATAGTATGTGTACGTGAGTTAATATCTCTGTTACTTCTGAATATTTTATATTTCTCATATATTATCTTTCTTAATTCTGAATAGTTGAAAATATATTCTTTACAGTGAAATAGTGTTTAAAATATAGTATCTAATAGAATTTAATTGTCTGATGACTGTGCATTTTTCATGGGATGATACTTTTGTTTTGATTTAAAACACGAAACAAGGCGCCGCAAACGACCGTTGTTATTGCTTTCATATACGCCTCACTGTCTAGCCTTTCAGTATCTATGAAAGCTATTTTTATTTATTTAATTTTTTTTTCGTCATTCACTTTCTGTGTAGAATCTTTGTGTTTTATTTTTTAGTAAGTGGTTTCATTGAATAAAGAATGAAAATATATTGTATTCCATGTATATATTTAAGGTTATATATTAAGATTACAACATTATTATTAATATTTTGGTAAAAGGTATCAGAATTGATATTCTAGAAAATTGAAGAACTTTTAAGTTAAATAAAAAGTCAATAAAACATTTTGTTATTTTAATATAAAATATTCTTTGAATGCATATGATTAAGTTATCTTAATTAATATATTTTGAATTATTGAATGTGGTATTAAAGTATTGATAAAATATAATTTATAAACAAAGGTACATATTTAGTGATTATTGATAATTATAAAACGAAAGTAAAGAGTTACAAATGAAAGGAAAATAAAATTCATGGTAGAATTGTGAAATGCTTTGTTTTGGTTTTGTTTGATTACAGTGAATATCATATGAATATTTCAGGTTTATTTACAATAATTTAAGAGTTCATTTTATTTGCAGTAAATATTTGGATAAATAATAATAGGTTATACTTTACTTATGTTTAAAGTTAAAGTGTTTATATTTTCACATAATATTGTATTTAAGACTGATGGTGTTTAAATTTCGTTTTAACTAAAATAAATAAACACATATTTAAAAAAATCAGTATTTTAAATCAGTTGAAAATAACTTTAGAACTCTTAAAAATAAACTCATGCTAAAATGGCCTTCCTTGGAAAAGGGAAAAAGAAGATTTGAGAAACCTCGCTATAGAAATGGGGCTAGGGGTAGCAGATGATCTAAAAGTAATTCAACTGAAAGATATTATAACCAAATCAAACGATTATGATGAAGAGTTAGTGAAAAATATGCTAACTAAAATAATAGAGGAACGGCTTGAAAAAGAAAAACAAGCTGAATACGAAAAAGAAAGAGAGCATGAATTGCAAGGCTTAAAACTTCAAGTGGAAGCTCAGAAAGTACTTTCCTCCACTGCCACAGCTCCAGCCAGTGAAGCAGAGAAAACAAATTGGGATCTGAATCGTATTCTCCCAAAATTCAATCCTAATAAAGGTGAAATAGGACTGTACCTGACAGTTTTTGAACGTCAATTAAAATTAGTGAATATACCTGAAAGGAATTGGAGGCCGTACTTGATAGGCTCATTGCCAGCCGAAATAAATCAATTAATTGCTAGAGAAAATGAAGAAGATGATAACGACTACTCAAAGGCGAAAGAGATGCTCTTGAAGCGTTTTCGACTTATATCAGATAGGTTTCGGCAGATGTTCTCGCAACATAGATAAAGTGCAGAAGTAACATGGAAAGACTTCTATTTTGAAATTAAATCATATTTCGAGGGATGGGTAAAGGAGTTGAATATCATCACTTTTGAGAAATTGCAAGACTTAATTATAGCTGACCAGTTAAAGTAAAGAATACCTCCAGAGGTAAGAGAACATTTTGTTGATCAATGGTCAGAGCTGAATGATCCTTTAGAACTTGCAGAAAAGCTTGACAGTTATGAAAATGTAAGACTGGGAATGAAGAAAAATTCACCTATCTTTGCTAAGAAGCCAAATTTCAAAGACTATGTTAAATCTACTTCGGAAAGAAACTATAAGCCTCCTAACTCTAGGGAACATAACAAAATAAAATATTCCAACTATGAAAGTCCAAAATTTAGTAAAGACAAGCCAGAAAGAAAATTTTCGGTTCATTGCTATGGATGTGGTAATCCTGGTTTTATTCAGTCTAAGTGTCCAAAGTGCAACATATTAAAAGAAGAGGCTAAAACAGTTGTTAATGGTGTAAAATTGTATACCGCACAAGTTTCAGATTCATTGTCTAGCTCAATTTTTTTAACTGTTTGTGGTGAAAAAGCAGCTTTTTGTGCCGACACAGGTGCATCAAATTCCATTGCGGGAGAGAGATTTTTTTGTTTATTAAAAGAGAAAGGTTTTAAATTTCAAAAGAAGAATATTACAATGGTACTTGCTGATGGAAAAGAAAGAAATGTCCCAGCCTTGAAAACAGTCGTGAATCTTAATGTAGAAGGAAAGAAAGTTCGTATGAAATTTATTGCGTTACCAAATGCTAAAGGTAATAGAACATTGCTTGGCACTGACTTTCTCCAGGCTGCTGGTATTGTGCTTAACATCCAGAATGGCACTTGGCATTTTAGTGAATATCCACACAGACATTATCCATTTTATCAGGAAACATCTGAAACCGTAAGTGCTGCAAAAGTAATAATGCCGCAAAAATTAACTTCGCCTGATATGTCTGCTGAAATTTCAGAAACCTCTAATTCCGTGCAATTGAGAAATGATGAAGGAAAACACTTGACAAGAGAACAACGTCATAAATTAAATTCATTGCTGGAAGAATTTGAAAATAACTTCAAACCAGGGGGAGAACCTACTCCTTTTATTGAACACAGAATACAGACTGGAAATAGCCTACCTGTTGCTGAACCTCCATATAGAATGACACCTGCAAAGAAAGAGTTGTTGAAGAAAGAGCTAGATTCCTTACTAACTGAAGGAATAATTGAGGAATGTGAATCTCCTTATGCAAGTCCTGTGGTATTAGTGCCTAAACCGAAGGGTACCATGAGATTGTGTGTTGATTACCGTAAGTTAAACTCAACTACTATTCCGGATAAATATCCACTACCTAGAATGGATGATTTATTGACTGAAGCCAAGTCGACGAAATACATGTCTACGATAGACTTAAGATCTGGTTATCATCAGGTCAAAGTTCATGAATCGGACCAAGAGAAGACTGCATTCATCTGTCCATTTGGAACTTTTAAATTTTTACGTATGCCTTTTGGGTTGCGCAACGCACCCGCAACTTTTCAACGTCTCATTGATAAATTTAGATCTGGTCTCAAAGATGTTTTTGCATTGTCATACCTTGACGATATCATTATCTTATCAGAAACTTTTGATGAACATATATCAGATTTACGAAAAGTGTTTGAAAGACTTTCTATATTTAAACTGAATGCTAACAGAAGCAAATGTCATTTTTCTTGTGACAGAGTGAAGTATTTAGGTCATTGGATAACTGAAAAAGGTGTGGAAGTGGATGCTGACAAAGTATCTTCTATTTAAAAAATTCCAACACCAAAATGTGCTAAAGAAGTTCAGTCCTTCCTACAGACTTGTTCCTGGTTCCGGAGATATGTTCCTCATTTTTCTGAAGTTGCTAGACCCCTTAGTGACTTAACAAAAAAGAATAAACAATGGACATGGGGTGATACCGAACAGAAAGCATTTGATGAGTTAAAAAGACGGCTGATTTCACCACCTGTGTTGTCTCAGCCAGATGGATCTAAACCATTCCTCATAAGAACTGATGCTAGTAATTACGCTCTAGGAGCAGTTCTTATCCAAGGAGAAAGGCCGGAAGAACATGTGATTGAGTATGCCAGTCGATTGCTCAGTTCAGCAGAAAGAAATTATTCAACTACTGAAAGAGAAGCACTAGCTGTGGTATGGGCACTTGAAAAGTTCCGTGGCTATGTGGAAAATCAAGAAGTTATTATTGCATCTGATCACCAACCCTTGAAGTGGCTTATGAGTATTAAATCGCCATTCGGACGCTTAGCTCGATGGGCTCTTCAAATCCAGTCATATCATCCGAAAATTCTTTACACTCCAGGAAAATCTCATGTAATTGCAGATCTTCTGTTCAGACCAGTTGATAAAGTGGACAAATTTGTTTGTAACTTGAACACTGTTTCCATAGATTTGCCATCCAGGAAATCTAAAGATATTCGTGAAGAACAATTGAAGGATGAGGATGTGAGAAAGATAATAGAGTGCTTTGAAAGTGGTCGGAAAGATGAAAACTATGTAAATGGGACTAGTAGAGGGTATCTGATGAATCAGGGAATACTGTATCGATATTCGCCTGAAACAGAGTCAGAAGAAGCACAGTTAGTTGTCCCTTGTCACGAGCGAGAACGTGTCCTACAGCAATATCATGATACTCCCACTGCAGGACATTGTGGAGCTGAGAATACGTATCCTAAAATTGCTTCTAGGTATTTCTTTCCTGGCATGAGAAAGTTTATCGCCGAATACGTGAAAGATTGTGCTGAATGTAATCGGTACAAATCTAACAACCAGAAACCTGCTGGATTACTCAGAACGCCTATTTACTCACAAAGATTTGAGACGCTGGCAATAGACTTGTTTGGCCCTCTCCCAGAGACCCCAACTGGAAAAAATGGATTTTTCTTGTTGAAGATACAAGTACACGATGGGTCGAACTTTTTGCCCTAAAAGATGCTACAGCTATCAATTGCTCTAAAATATTGATAGAAGAAGTCTTCTTACGCTATGGCCTACCTAGAAGGGTAATCAGTGACAATGGCGTACAGTTCGTCAGTGCTGTAATGCAACAAACTTGTAAAATCCTGGGTATTAAGCAAGATCTTATACCGTTATACCATCCTCAAGCAAACCCTGCTGAACGAAAAAATCGAGACCTAAAACCCAAATTAGCAATTCTAGTTGGTGATTCACATGATACTTGGGAGGACAAACTACCCATGATACGTTTTGCTTTAAACACCTGCAAAATGTGATTCTACATGTCATACGGCAGCTTACCTTCAGTTCGGAAGAGAGCTTCGAACCACAGATGATGTCAAGCATGATATAAGAGCTGTCATTGATAACGATAACTTCGTCGCAGAGATAACACCTTACTTGAAAGAATTTGCACGTCTTACACCCTTAATTAGAGAACGTGTAGAACAAAAACAAGATGCAAGAAAGGAGTACTTCGACAAGAAGCATAGACCCGCTTATTATCAACCAGGTGATAAAGTTTGGATCACTTTACATCCCATAAGCAAGTCTAAGACCAAAACAAGTAAAAAATTCATGCCCAAACGTGAAGGACCTTATATTATCCTAACAAATAGATCACCAAATACATATGATGTTGCAGACCCTGCTGCCCCTGATCATGTACTCGGTACTTATCATACCAGTATGTTGATGCCTTATCAACAATCATCTAGAGATAACGGTCCCGTTTTCCCTTTGAAAAGTAGAGGAAGACCACGTCGACACCCTCAGCAGCTTCATAATCTCAATCCTGTCTCCTTGCCGGGACGTCGGCGGAGCCAGAGGGGGAGTCTGTAGCGCCCTCTATCTGCAGCGTCACCCATGGCATCGTCAACGAGAAGGCCAGTCCCTCTCCAACAACCGACGGTATGAGACATGTCCACATGACTCTCATGTTTATTCTTTTTTCTTCAAATTTAAATGTTTTAGTTGTTATTTAGTATTATTTGTAGTATCTGTGTTGTGCTCAAATTGTACCTTAAATTGTAATAAAATATTTTGAGCTATTTAAGGAACCTATTTCTTTGTTCCTATTAAACCAGCTACATGCTACACGCTACAAGCTTTAAATTAATAAACTTGTTTCATTATGCAGGGAAATTCGATTTATTTAAATCAAATGTGTAAGTATCAAAAAATGTATTTAAGAATTAGCTTACTTAATTTTATTTATATAAAGTACTAAAAAATCTCAGTGGATAAGTAAAATGTTAAAAATTTTTTTTAACTCATTTGTGTCATCGATAAGTTATACATCATTGTAGCTTTTTAGATGGTTGACCACACACACACACGTTTTTTTTTCAATTTTTGCATTTTATTTACTAAGAATTATGTGCAATAGGCTTATTCAACATATTTACATTAACTATGAAGTTATTCTTAAATTCAATATTATACATCATTAACTTATTTGCATGTTAATTTCAATCATAATTTTTTCAAACAGTAGGCTTATTTGTCTATAATTTACCAAGTTTCACTGCACTTTAGAATGGATGAAATGTGAAGTGTTGTAAACAAAAATATTCAAAGTATGGCTAGCCATCATGTAGAATTGTTCTTTTTTTTTTTTTGAATACATGTTGTGAAAATCCAAAGATAAAATTCATATTGTGCTTTTGATGAGAAATTAAAAGCAAGTTCTAATTTATAGAAACTACGTACCATATGCAAGTTGTTATATTTCGGTTACCATCATGGCTTCATTTTTATTCCAGGAGCATGGAAATAAAGTAGTAACTTATTCTCTTTTATAGTAGTTCTGTTGCCTTTATAAATTCTTAATTCATTATTTACTGATACACTCAGTCCCTAACAATTTTTAGTGTTTTAAAAGTGTAATAGTCAAATGAATTGCTTGAATAACATAATGCAATTTTTTTTAACTGAATAGCAAATAAAATGATTAATGCTTACAGATAAATGAGATCAGCAAGCATTTCAGTGAACAAAATTATCTAAAACTAAAAAAAAATATCTAGATTATAACTTTGCTATGAAAAACATGCTCAGAAAATCAATTGTGTTTTTGCATTTTTTTATATTAATATTCATGTTGCTCATGTATTTTCTATGTAAATAAATTTAGTCATTGTGCATAATATTGAGTACCCCAGAAATAATATGTGTCATTCATTCTTAAAAACCTAAATACATCAATTTTTTAAAATATTGGCCCTAAATTATCTCTTAAATGTTAAAAAACATAAAAATTTAAATTCTTATTCTAAAATGATTTTTTCTATATTTTTCACGATTGTTATCAAATAAGTAGTGCAAACTTACATGTCTTGATTCTTCTATCTAAACTACTTATACGGAAATGAACATTCAACATGTTTAATCATAAATACAGTGTTTTTAAAATGATCAGGCTTAAAATAATGCTTAGGTTTGAATATTCTCATTAGCAAATACTAATGGTTTATAATTAAAAGTGATTATAATTGTATAGAAAATATTGTATTTATGGATCATAGCTAAAGTAACTTTTTAAAATGATATTTTCCAAGAATCACATTTTACATTTTCTAAATAAATAAAATCAGTTACATTTGGTAAAACATTGTTTGCAATTACATCACACACAAAACAGAAATAATAATTTCTATAACAATTTAATAATTATTGATTCTTTTGTTATATTTTAGGTATTTATGTGGTAAGAGGAATTCTAAGAAGATGTTTTAAGTGCTAATGGCTCTTCAGATTCCAGCCTTGACCTGGCAGCATCTTTTTCACCAATACAAACTCAAAATCTAAATCCCACAGAATATCTGTTGGTAAAATTGTCTCAAATTACACCTTTAAGCTAATGGCCATGAAGGAGGCTTTGAACTTTTACTACTCCAAAATGATCAAAAATTCCAATGTACTTTTATCTTTATTTTTTCTGGATTCTAGACTTGTCTTCCAAGCTATTTAAAGGGTGACCTCACACAAGATATCATCCGCATTTTTCAATGGATAACAGAGGACGTCCAACAACCTGATCCTCACTAAGGCTGATGCAATGGCCAGCCGAAAATTATTTCGCTCTTCATCTCGGAAGCACCCCATCTCTGCTCTAAATTATAACTGTGTTATCACCACAGCCATTGTCAAATTAAGAAATAAACACCTCCAGGGAATGATAAGATCTCCTGATACCATAGAGTAGCTACTGTAGCTGTCCTCACTGAACTCTCTCCCAACCGTATCTTTAACTGCCTTGGCATATTGGCAAAGCTCGAGCTAAAAAGGAGGAGTTGTGTGGGGAATGGAGCGATCCTGAAGATCTTCAGGATCCATCTCCATTCCCCACACAACTCCTGTATTCCTGAAAAGTTATAGATGTTGCCAGAGCTGTCTTGGACTCCTCTAGATCAATTTGATTCCATTACTTTACTGGATAGGACAACAGTAACAATTCCAGAGGAATCATACATCAATAGATCAGTTTATTATTTGCATCTTAGACTGACTAAACTAAACATTTCACTATTAACCGGATTATATTCTGAATTGTAATTACATAAAAATTTTCTTAAATAAAGAAGGATAGATTAATAAAACTTGCTCTGTATTTAAACTGGTGCTGGTTTTAGTATTACTGTAAAAATTTCGTTCTAAATTATAAATTAATCTGAATTATTAAAAATCTAAAGTTGTATTTTTGTAGTTAATTATATTGAAAATGATAAACTTTAAAGATAAGAATAATTTGTTTTACATTTTCATCAGAAATTATCAACCTGTGTAAAAGATTTCTTTTTTAAATTATATAAAATATTTCTGATGCAGCTTCAGAGTCAATATGTCTAAAAATACATTAATATAAGTTATTTAAAAATTAATTATTTATTAAAGATTTGATTAATGTATTTTTACATTTCTTTATAATATAAAACATCCTATATAATGTTAATACTTGAAGAATGCTAAAGAGTGTTTATTTTGTTAAACTGCTACTTATAATTTCAGTATTATTATAAATCACTATGAAACTTCTATAAATTACTCTGAAGTATTCAAAATAACTATCAAATATCTGAAACTATATTTATCACTTATTTTTAATTATTATTTCGGTTGAAAATTGTAAACAAATATTGATAGCTTGTTTTACATTTTCAACAGAAATTTGAAGCTGGTGTAAATTATTCCTTTCCAAACTGTAATAAATGTTTCTGTTATGACATAGGTCTTAGTATTCTATGCATAAAAATACATCAATATATATATATATATATATTTATATATATATATATATATATATATATATATATATATATATATATATATATAGATCAGTTATATAATCTATATTATTATGATTAATTATTACGTAAAGGTATCACTAATGGTAGTTTTGTATTTCGCTAGTAACATATCCTAAAGTTATATCCAATTGAAAGTGGTTTACATGAAAAATTGCCTATTTTTATTTTTTTTAATGTTTAGTTGCACAATATAAGAACATTGGCTCTACACATCATGGAGTTTGTGACTCAGTAATTATGATTTCCAGAATAGTGCTAAATTGCTTAACATTTTCGCCGTATGGTGTTTTTCTTTCAGCTGTTCATTTTAATATTTTTACAGTTACAAATATTCTTAAATTGAACAGTTAAATTAAACAAATATTATATTATGTTATTATAAGATCAAATTCTTCTAGTTGAAAGAGTCAACTATTGATGTCATATCCAAAAAACAATTTTATCTTGAAATTTTTTTTAATTAAAAAACTATTTTGAGTTAGAAAAGAATTTTGATTACACTTTAAATATAATCTATGGATGTGTGAAAAGTATTATTGTTCTAATAATTTTCTATCTAATAAGTTTCATATATCTAACAAGTTTTTATCGTTAAATTTATAGATGCTGTTTTAGTCTTGACCAATTATAGGGAAGAGGCAGCTTTAGTGATTACAGTGAAGAGCAAAGTTTAAAGCTGTGAATGTTAAAACGGAAATGTATTATCTAAGTTGCAAAAATATTTGCATTTTGTTAAATAAAATATTTTAGAATTAACTGTTCTACTGTCTGGTTAATATTTTTTGGATACAATATTTCTGCACCTGGGCAACTTTTGTTGAAAACTAATGTTGAGCTATAATAAATAGAAATAGAAAAATAATAAACAAATAATGCACAAGTTTGTTCATATTTATATAGTTTCTTATGTTTAAAACACACAAAAATAATAGTATTTTAAAATTTGACAGCGAGATGTTAACTAAAGCTTAAAAATTCAGATACAATTACTAGTTAATATCAAACTGAATATTTTTAATTAAGTGTAATACACAAATTTTGATACTTTTTGTTTGAGATACAGCTATAAGTCAGAAATATTAATGAAATTAAGAATTTTTTTTTCTTCAAGAGAGCCATAAGAAATACACTGGTGTTCAAAAATTAAGGACGAAATGGTTTTTCTAGTACAGCGTCGCTCAGCAGTGTTCCAAATCGATAAAAATCGTACCAGAGCATATCGTATTAAAATAATACTATTGGGCTTTCATTAGGTGAACTAGGCATCAGAAAGTGCTTTTCTCCAAGAAATTAACTTTTATAATAAAATAATTACGTGAATAAATTTAGGACTACATTTTATACGAAATGAACTCGTATATTTTAATACATACAGAATATATTTTGTGTTAAAGTATAAAAATATTTGAATTTCATAGTAGCATATATTTCGAAATCTCGTTCTCTAAAAGACGAACCAGATAGAGGTGCTTCATTTTCCAAAAAAAGTACTTTAATAGTAAAATAAATGCTTTGCATTATGTATGCATTTTGTACTAAATGCCACCATTAATTTTCATACAGATTGAATATTTATTGAGTTATCGATAAATGTTTCAAAAAATGCGAACCGGATATGGAGGCTCCTTTCTCCAAATATTTATTTTTTATCAAAATAAATACCGGGAATAGCTATAGTTGTGAATTTCATACAAAAAATAAATTCATTAATTTTCATTTAACGGGAATATGCATTTATAGAGTTACATACAGTTGTTTGATTTCCCCTAGCGCGCGAATTTCTAAGTCCCGAGTTTTTGTGGTAAAAAAGAGTGAAAGATACGCAAGCATTGCCAGAATATCTGTCCATGGGATTTGGGATAAGTTTCTTTGATTGCCTTAATTAATTCTACATATTAAGTACTATACATATACTTCAAGGAGCCATAAGAGGCAAGGGAAGACGCTTTTCACCACGCTCCTGCATTTTGCCATTAAATCAGCGTAAAAAGTTGTCGATACTACTTAATTTTTATACCATTTGACGCGGAATTTTATTTAACATCTTGTGTGAAAATATCATGTGACTACGAAGACTAGAAGAGTTATTTCAGGTGAAAATTTTTAAATAGTTTTTGTTATTTTATCTTAAGCCCGGTGGCTTAGTGGCAGCGTTTCACGCTCCCATGACACAGATCCGAGGTTCGATCCTCGAGCTGGGCAATGTTGACTCAGCCTTTCATCCCTTCAGTGGGTCGATTAACTGAGTACCAAGCATGCTTGGGAACTAAACACTGGGGGTCTTACGTAAGGCCTAACTGGGACATATGCTTCGCACCCCAGGGCCCTCGGTCATGAAAGCAGTTATGGGCACTGTAGGCCTTGGCCCACATGGGCTGTCGTGCCATGGAGTTTAGTTTAGTTAGTTATTTTATCTTGGCGGAAAAATTTGCTTTTTAAGCGAGAATGAGAAGAACGCCATTGCTACCCCATTAAAGTGATTGAATTCCGAGCTAGTGGACTTGGTTTGCACAGACACAGTTCAGGACCTAATTAGTTGATCTGAATACAAGCTTAACCATTAAAATATAAAAATCTGGACTTTTTTCCACTACTACTCAGATGAATGTGAGTAGTAACGGAAAAAAGTCTCAACTCAGTGTAAGAAATAAAAGTTAAGGAAATTTTCAAAAAACTTTGAAAAACCACCACTTTTTCGATAAATGTTTCCACCATTGCTAACTTCAACAACAAGATGTGTTCGGCTAATTTACAAGGTGAGTGCCCAGATGTCATGTTATTTTGTTTCGTTTGTTCACTTTGTGTATTTTGATATATAGACAGTGTCAATGGGACGATTGGATCAAAAATTTAATAAATGTAAATATTTCATGTTTTTCGGCAGTTTTGTATTAAACATTTTCTCCATTTCTAATTTCACATTAAAAACTTTGGCTCCAATTGTCTTATCAACCTGGAAGAAATTTTAAATTGAAATGGATATTCTAACGATTTTAAAAATTTATATTTTGTTTTTGTCTATACAATAGGTTATTTTCTGTAGTTTTTTCAAATTTTGCATTTCAATGCTAATTTTTGCGTACATTTGCAAATTTTCATATCGATTCTTGTTTCAAAATTGCAGTAAATCTTTAATTTTTAATCTCTCAACTAAAATGTTTTATATTTATTTGGAGTAAATTTTTGGGATTTTAAATATGTATTACATGTATAAAATAAAAGAGTTAGTTAATGAGAAACGGTTCAATTACTATTTTAGGAGTTTGTATTTTGGAGCGTTTTCTCGTATAGTTCTTCATTCCTCCCATATGTATTGCTTTAGATTCTGAGTTCAATTTTCTGCAATTAAGCACGTCCCCTGTTCATTTTCCTCAAGGCTCCCCCAGACAGATTTGAGCTCCCATTTTCTTGTCGCCTATCTGGCGTTAGTTCTCAAAGTTT